>PVLA01004624.1:0-78495 GCA_004027455.1 Hydrochoerus hydrochaeris
AGACAAAACCAACATTACTGAAGCAGTTTCTACTCAACAGATCCATTGCACCGGTTGGCTGAAATACTCACCTGTGTCGGTGATTCTTCTTGTGACAAGAAGGTAGACGCTGCAGCTTTTATACGCCTTGGGGCTTCAAATTTTTGTGCAGTGAAAAATATGACATCAGCAATCATCTAATTTCCAGTACTGGCTTCTGAGAATTACCTAACCACCATAAAAGCCCACAAAACACCACCTCCTGTCTCTCCCACCTTGAGATATGCGTGTTTCCCTAATACGTCACTATTAGGACCCAGAAAGTGCCTTGGCGAGTAAGTCCCAGAAATTGTCCACATGCTACATATTTTTCAAAGAAAACAAATGCTTTGTCTTAGTTGACTCCAGATTTACTACATAATTCTTTGATCTTCTCTCTTAACTGAGTAAGCATATTTGTTCACAGACTCATTTTCCTACCAGCTTTATAGATTCCTATCTGTTCAGAAGTGACCGGAAACAAAGGTCTCATGTCATATCCACTGCTTTCAAGTAATACCAAGTGATACCTTGGAGAGCATTCCAACATTTTAAACAATTTTATCTCACATTTTAATGTATACTGAATCCCAAAGTATATTTGTGTTTTTAAAATGACATTGTTGGTTGTTTTTTTCTCATTCAAATTCTAATTGATCATAATAAGTGTGTAGTTGCAAACATAAAATTTTTTTATGGAAGTGTGACCAATGTCAGTTTAAGTTTAGAGGTACTGAGTAAGCTAATCACCATTCTCAATATATATTTTTAATATAACAATATCATGTATATAGTAATTCATTTTGAAATTTTATCTACTCTAATTTTAAGTAACATTCAAATATCAAAAGGCCTGTTCCAAATTATCTTAAAATAACATTTGTTATCTATATGGACATCCAAAGAAGAGAATCTGAGAATATAGTAATTGCATACTGACCTTAAATTATTAAAAATACGTTGAGTCCCGGCTAGTTACTAAACCTTGACAGCAAATCCTCCCAAGTATTGGAAGAAGAGAGCAAGTGTAACTATCAAAATGCTCATAGCTCTTTCCAGTGAAAGGAGTGTGAATTAGTACAAATTAGTTTAATCAGATTTGTTTACCACACAACTCATTAAGACCAGAAGTCCTAAAGCACTGGAATATGGAATTCAAACAATGTAAAATTTTGAGCATGTGAGAGATGACACAGATCTGAGAGAGATCCCTACCCATAGATTCAGGCTATCAGGACACTGATCATCTGAGAAGGAGACATTAGGAAAAAGGGAAAGTGAGAGAAAATAAAACTGATCTCATAGATTTATGGAATCAAAAAAATGTAAAACTTACTGAAGTAGCATAGGATGGTGGTTTTCAGCAACTAAAGGAGACTGGCGCATACAGGTCAAAGGATGCAAAATTTCATTTAAAAGGCAACATTGTGTTCAAGAAATCTATTGACTGTACTTAATAACAATATATTGTGTAAATTGATCAAAGCATAAATATTGTGTCTCCTTCATAAAAATATGTGAAGTAAGGCACATGTTAATTTCATTAATATTTATGTATCTATATGTATTTGTACACCATAAATATATATATATTTATTTTTCAATTACAAATGAAATTTTTCTTAATTTAAACAACATAAAACAAATCCCTGGACCTTTTTGAAATGTTTAAAACATTTGCTTAAAGTTCTTCAAGATTCCAAAAAAGATGAAGAAGCTCTTTCTTACCTGATTTTCTGTTGTATGGAGTGTGGCAATTTTGTCCAAATTATACAAAGCTCAGCATAATAATGTTAACCTTAGATTTCAACTATTTGGTGAATAAAATAGACTTTATTACTTTGTCTGAGAAAATGATAAGTATATAGAACTTCACATCCATGGGAAAACACATTTTGACACCATTGAATTATGTTTGCAAGGGAAGTTTCTGTCTCTTTCACCTTGCAGCTCCAGCCCTTACAACAGTGCTACAATCATAGGAAAGGTACAGTAGCCATGTTCTGGATGAACAAACAGATTTCCGCACTTGAATAATTTACTATCTTTGGGACCAAGGAGGTGATCTGGGGACTCCCTTAACAGTACTTCCAAAGCTGAGGTTTAACCTGCTCCTGCTTAACAACTTCATCAGAGAATAAATAACTGTGAAATAAAAATAGAATGCCAGAAAATTGCAACACACTCCTTAAGAGCAGAAATATGACTCTCATCTATTATATTCCCCAGTGGACCAACCATTAATCAGAATGTGTTCGTGGATCCCAGGTCTTGAGTTTTCATGAACTTGACTGAATCTCACTAAGTGAAAATCTCTGGAGCTGTCTGCAGATTTCTGAACTGTTGCAGCAAGCATCTCAAAAAATATTTGCTATCAAGCAAGAATATAAAGTATTGCTGCTCCTGTGAAAAGACATCCAAAGACGTGTGCTAAATAAACTGAGGTCTGTTTCCTCGTGAATATTCAAGTCTCCTACATAACTAGCCCACATAAAGAGCCACCCCAGCACCACACTCCCAGACTGTACCTATGGCTGACCTTCACACAGAGGCTGCTTTTGCTGAAAAGCACTGGCTGATTCTTCAATTGGACCTGTACTTGCCCAGGGAGTTATTAAAAGCAAAGTAAGTCTTAGCATCTCTGTCTTATTTTGTGTTTGTCACCTTTATTATCTTATCTTGGGTCTAGATGTCTGCCCAGCTCTGCACATAGTATTCACCACCTAAGGAATGTCTTTCTAAAAACGAGTGGCCCAAAATGAAATTGGTCCTAAGTTTACATAACCTGTCTCATTCCCCTACCAGACGCAAGACACCAAGATACAAATAAATAATATATTTTCTAGATTTCTAGGGTCATTCAATTGTCAATTTACATCTTTCTCTTCGAGTATCCTCAAGTTCTGGCAACTAGAAGTCTCCACTCATTGCCCTAAAATTTCCAGGAAAAACCAAACTTCACAGACAGATCACCTCATAATGGGATCCCCCCCAATGCCAGTGGTAGCAATTACCTCAAGATGGGGGATGAGGCTGCCCCATATCAGAAGGAATCATCTCATGACGGTAACACACTTGCTCCTTCAAGACATTACAGCAGTAAACACCTCCAGAGCCACCTCCCACACAACCAAAACTCAAACAATAATCAAGAAGCCTACATTTTGATCAAGACAGTTTAATAGTGCATATTTCTTAGCCCATGGCCCAATTCTTCCTCCATTTGAACCTACAGCTTGGTTCAGTACTCCAGAAGCAGCTAAGGACCCCTGATATCCAGTTGTCTTCCCAATATGCCCATGTTGTTTAAATTCTAATCCTACTTCACTCTTCATTTTCTTCAACTGGTCCAATTAAAAATCATCAACCAGGAGGTAAACTTTTAGTGTCTCCTTCACTAATAATTCCTAGCACCTAATTCATTTCCTATTGCCTGATACTTGGAAATTCACAACTGGAATGGATTCTTTAAAGTACAAATTTTTATAGGTTTTATAGGTTTTTGTATCTCAGGTAACAAGATATATATTCTTCATACTTCTCAGCCCAATGTATAAGTCCATTTTTCCATAGGAGTGTGTGTGTGTGTGTGTGTGTGTGTGTGTGTGTGTGCGCGCGCGTGCGTGTGTGTGTGTGTAATTATCCCTCCTCTCTAAACACTCCATCCCCACCTCTGCCAAAGGTCATGGCTCTCCTAGGTGTATCTCCATTATGTATTTTTTTAATATATGTTAAATCTTTGTAAAACACAAGGTAGTATTTAGTGCATTTAAGTTACTGTGTTTTATAGACAATGATTCTCTTACATTTCCACTCAGCACTATATTCTTGAGATCTCTGTATGGTCAGGTTCCTGTGTGTAGCCGCTGGTTCTAGCTCTGCATTTCAATCAGTGACCATGTTTTATACATTCATTTTCTTCCTGAGAGGCCCCTAAGTGTCTCCTAAAGGGGTTTACTAAACAGACAATGCCAAGCAACCTGATTAAATTCTTTCCATAGTATTTCTCAAGAATATTTTTACAATATTTACCCACAAGTAGATACACAGATTATGAGGATAAATTTAGGAATTTTTATTGAGTGCTACCAGATTGTTCTCTGAAAAGACACTATGATTCTATTCTCTCATGTGAATGGACAAAATTTTCTGTTTGCCCTTATACTGCTTTAACGTAGCCTTTGATGGTTTACAATGATGTCTCATTATTGTTTCAACTTACATTTTTCCCCATATATCGTAGCTACTTGGAGCTCCTTTTTAACAAATTGACAACTTTCACTAGTTCTTCATCTTTCTAAAGGGCTTTGCTCTTTTGTTGTTCTTGTTGATATTAAGGATACCCTGTAGCTTTTAGATATCAGTTACCTTTTAAGTCAACCCATAACAAACTCTTCCCATAATCTGTGTTCTATCTATTACCTTTGTCTATTATCTTTTTGCTGTTGTTGCATAGAAACTTTATTTGGATGTCATCTAAATCATTATCTTTCATTGTGTAGTTTCTACTTTTCAAGACTTTTGAAAACCTCTCTCCCTTCCTTGGTCACAAAGGTACACTTCTATCTCACCTTCCACTTATCCTATGGTTTTATTTGTCATAACTATTTTTTAACATATGTGCAGAAGGTAGAACTGTAATTTTCCATTTCTTTGAGTAGTGAGTCAGTAGTCCCAACATAGTGAGAGGATGAGTCTTGTATCACATGGGAATTTCTCTCATATAAATATTACTGTCTGAGTTCTCCATTTTGTTCCATTGGTTTATTTGCTTTTCTCTTTGAATTTTTGACCTAATTCCTTAATATTTTATTAAGGAAAAAGCACAGGCAATGTGTTTCAAACTGTTCTCCCTGGGGTCTTGGGAATTCAGTTTAATTCTTGTAACTTTGTAAGAAAAACAAGATGTTGAGCTGTTAGTAGTCACTCTCAGCTTGGTGTGAATGATACCCAAATGGCTTGAGGAAGAGACTTCTGGATTTCTCATACCCAGAGAGAGAACTGAAGAACAAATGTTTCTTTTCCAGGTCAGTACTAGGAGGAAAGGCATCAGCAAAAAAAAACCTTAGAGGTCAGGTTTCCAAACATAAACTTTATTTCTCAGTTCTGCTCTAAGCTGACCCTGATGGAACTCAGAGCAACTCTGTACCATGCCCTGCTCCTGCCACCACACCCTGCCCACAAAGAAACTTGTCAACCACGGCCACTCTTCCTTTCTGCCTGAGGACTGATCCTGCCAAGTAGTACTGCACCTTATCTTAAAAAAGAAACTCTACCCACGGAAATGTCTCATAGTGTAAATGAGTCTATTTTGCACTCTAAGAATGTGGGATAGAGATCAGTTTAAAAAGTGAAGAAAGTTAGGTTTATTCAGATTTCGTACTACTCTGGTACAAACAGAATTTGGCATAGGTTTCTTGACATTTGCCCTTTACCAGCATCTTAGAAGTCCACAGGTTTATCCCACTCTCTCTTCTCATTAACTATTTTGACTAATAAATAGATGTAACAAATCATACCTCTCACTTGCTCGTCCTGCCAGAGACTCAAAGGCATAGCTCATTAGTGTCAGTGAATATTTTACCTCAGTCTTCTAACCAGTTTTCAGATTATTAAAGTTTCTCACACGTATTTTGCAGGTTACATACTATTTAAAATATCACTTTTAAAATTCATATTTAGCTGTACTTAGTGGTACACATCTGAAATTCCAGCACTAGGAAGGCTGATACTGGAGGATCGCCCTCAGTTCAAAACCAGCCTGGGCTACAAAGTCAGCTCAAGGCCAACCTGAACTACAAAGAGAAACCCTGTCTCAATAAAATAAAATAAAATAAAATAAAATAAAATAAAATAAAATAAAATAAAATACTAAGCTAAAAAGCCACATTTAAAACTCTATGTGTACTTTTTCCTGAACCTCTCAGTCTTTGACAGGAAAATTGGAGGCCCAGCACACAGTGTTTCCTATATTCTCATGACCCTGTTGAACTTTTAAAACTATCAATAATCAAACATCATTCCAATTTTGATATGATTTGGTTTCAAAATATCACAGATGTCAATCCTCACAAAAGGCCCATTTTCACTTTTCTTTGTCACTGTCCTAATTCAAAGGTTGTGTGTGCTATAAATAAGATAAAGTACTACAAATTTGGGTTAAACTAGTTGTTATTAGGCATCAAGAGGAAGTCTGAAAGGTAGGCTTTAAAATAAGTATAATTCTGCTTGCTCTGTTGTTACTTCCAAATTTTTACAACTCAATAAACCAAATAATATCATTTCATTCTATACAATACATATTTTATTGCTGTTAGAAATATTTTACCAAGAAGGATTCCTTGAACTTTCATTTATTAATTATTTTTTTAAAAACACACACACAGTAGCTAACACTAATTTTAACAGTCTTAGTGTTAACAGAAAGCTTTGAAGATTAAAGAGAAAACATTCAAAATGCCTAAATGTAAACACTGATTAAAAGACTGAAATTTAAACTGCATTTATTGCAAGTTGAGTATCCCTTTTTTGTTTTTAATTTCAGATATTTGTACATACATAATAGGATATCTTGAGGATAGGATCCAAATCTAAACACAAAATTTATTTATATTTTATACATACAGTCTGAAAATAATTTAATACAATATTTTTGTCCATGTGTGCCTCCACTATAATCTGTCACATGAGGTTAGCAGGGATGTCTACTTATGTCAGGTTGGCATTCCAAAAGTTTCATACTTTGGAGCATTTCAGTTTTGAGATTTTTAGATGGGTGATACTCCATGTATAGTTAATTAACATGCTTTTAGAGAAAATAGATGTACTGGAATGAGTGTGGTTGGGGAACTAACTGTGAGATCTAGCTTGAAATAGTACTTAATATACTTCACTGACTATAAAAAAGGAGTTTCAATAAATAATACAATTACAGACAAGTAGAATCATTAACTAAAATGCATGGCTTGTGTATGCACAGGTCTGAAAGAATCAGGGTAAGATTTGCCGAGGAAACCAAGCAGAGACAAAGAGCAATATTCAGGGTAGTAGATAAGTAGAATGAGACAATACAATTCATTCATTCAGTCAGTCTAATGTTAGTTCCTTAAGGAACAGGCTTTGCTTGCCTTGCATAGTTCTGAGACTGTTGTAACCCTCAAAAAATTATAGCTGGATGGTTTAATTACAAGCATAAATGAATGAACAGTTACTGAGTAAGTAGCTTGTGACAACTCCATTCATTAAGTTCTTCACAGACTGCCTGGCAATCAGCAGGGATTTAATAAGTATTCTCTTAGTTAAAGTAGCAAATGAATACATTTAAAAAATTTCTTTATCTCCTCTTGTCTTTGCAGCAGCTCTCTGATGTACAAAAGGCATGTAGTGTTATCCCTTTTTCACAGTTGGAAAGAGTGAAATTTGTTTGTGACTCACTCAAAGTCACAGAGTTATTATGAGAAAGAAAGAACTTGAGTTCAGTTCTTACAACTCAACAATCAATACCATTAAAATCCCTCTCTTTCCTTTTTAATCATCTACAATCCACTTATTAAGATCACTTTGACCCATGCATCTATTGATGCTGGGATTTGATTTAAAGAAGGAAGAACCATAG
The DNA here is from genome assembly GCA_004027455.1 of Hydrochoerus hydrochaeris. Taxonomy (NCBI): domain Eukaryota; kingdom Metazoa; phylum Chordata; class Mammalia; order Rodentia; family Hydrochaeridae; genus Hydrochoerus; species Hydrochoerus hydrochaeris. The sequence goes on from PVLA01004624.1 coordinate 7,634, forward strand.
TCAACTTGAGGTCCCATGTTTGGAGCTGCAGGAAGCAGCCATTAAGAGCATGAGATTCCTCATAAGTCTGCTTAAATCTGAATCTTTGATCTGTCTTGTAGTAAGTGGATAGCCTTAGCTAAGTTACCTAAATGCTCCATAAAGAGGATAATACAACTTACTTCATGGAATTGCTAACAGTCTTTATGAAGTGCCAAGCTAATGACTGAAACATGATAAATATTCAAGAAATTTAAAATGTTAACCAAAGCTTCTTCATGGGCAGTATCTGAAACAACCAAGAAAAAGGCATAAACATAGAAATAAACTACCAAAGTATTAAGAAGCAGAGATTCTACAATGTAGTAACTATTTTATCTTGCACAGGGCAAATTGTTGAACAAATGAATAAATCTTGTTCTTGACATGAGATCTTAGCTTGGGTTCTCTTTCCCTTCATTCTCTATGGATTATTTTGTTTCTTCCTTTCAAATATATTTTTATTTATGACCTTATCTTCTGATCAATAAGTATCTACTAATACTTTCTATTTTTTCAATCATTACAAATGATTGAAATAATCCCAGAAAAATATTTGTAATATATCTGATAAAGTCCTCATATCCAGCATATATAAAGAATTCTTGTAAATCAGTAAGAAAAAGACCAAATAGGAGGGGGAAATGGACCAAAGCTTAAATATGTACTTGGAAAAAGAGGATCTCTGATAAACATGCGAAAGTTTCAATTTAATTAGTCCTAAGAATTAATCATAGTCACCAGAATGACTAAAATGAAAAGGACAAATGATATCAATTGTTGCCAAGCATTTAGAACAAATGGAATTCTCATAAGATGCTTGAAAAAATACAAATTTTTACAACCTCCCTAGAAAACTGGTTTTGCAAAATCTACTAAAACTGAATAGATACTCTCCGACTCAACTATTTCATTTCTTAACAGAAATGAATTTGTCTACCAGAGACAGGTATAAATATTCATAACAGCATTTTTTTTTTTTTTTTGGTACCGGGGATTGAATTTACAACTTCACATTTGCCAAGCAGGCACTTACACCGCTGAGCTAAACTACCAGCATAACAGCATTTTTCACTGTAGTGCCACACTGAAAATATTCAAATGGGTGAAGCTGGTGGCAGCAAGGGCTGCACGAGGCTCGTGACACCATGGTAAAGTAATTACTGCTATTAGTGGGGTGTCAGCCATGCTGACACCGCTCAATATCCTAAGACACTTGAGCAACTAGTAGTTAAGTTTAGAGTTAACTCCAATTGAGGACTATGACATAAAACATTTTTTCAAAACTTTAATTCAGGCAATTGAGTAAGAAAAAATGTCAGCTACTTTAAGATGTTCTAGAGACTAGTGATTTTTGCCAAGAAGTCCCATGAAGCACTGGTGATGGTTCAGAAGATCTGGGAAACATTTGACCAACCCAGGCTGCAAAGATAGCATATGAAGGTCCCTGAGAAAGCTAAAGTCATTGGGAGAAAAAGACAAATGGAACAGAAACTGCTGATTTTGTGAGAAACTGAGGCCAAATGTGAAGACCTCAGGCAAAAATCACCAAAACGCTACCACAGCCTAAATGCTTACTGATTTCCTTCCCTCTATCAATTCTTGAGCCCAGGAGGAGTGGCTCAAAGCAGTCCAAACGATTCTGTCCTGTCTTCTGATACCCCCACATCCCTCTGTGTTTCAGCTACTGTGAGAAGGGGTAGACTGGGGTGAAGGATGGGAAGAAGAATGCTGGGACCCTGAGCAGTTGGGTAGCGAACTGTGTCCCCACAGATGTGGGTTATATACCTAAGTTGGAAAACTGCCAAATTTCAGAGTTAGTTGACAAAGGTTCTTTGTTTTCAACTACTTGTTTTGACTAAGTCTTGGCACAGTCTAAGCAAGACCATAAGCTGAGTAAAACCAAGATTTTTCAATTTCTCATCAGAGATTCAGACAATAAAGAGGCAAGAGAGCAATGAAAACTGATTTTTTGAGCTTCAACACTCCCTGTCCCACTCCCCCACAGGACTGGGAGAAAGACATGGGTAAGCAGCTCTTGGGAAGGTGATTTATGCAGATTTGCACCTCATCATAGACTTGATCCAAAAACATCAAGAAGGCACCTGGAATGTTCCTACTTAAGGAAAATCTTTGACCTGACATTTTTGATCTTTTGAGTAAGTACCACCCTAACCCCAGATTAACTATTTTCAGATTCCTTAATATTCAGGCAAACTTCTCCAACACTGGCATCATCTAGTGCTCCAGGTCTGGCTTTTTCTCTTCATCTCTTAGAAATTCTCGGGCTGTTCTCAGACAGTAGCGACCACAGTTTCCACACAGCTTCCCCTGGAACTGCATCAGAATCTTCCAGTCAGAGGTAGGTACAAATTCTTCTGGAAGGGAAAGAGATGGTTTATCTCTGAAGATGACAGTGATTATGCCACATAATTCCTAATCCTGCTTTGCTTTTCCCATTTACATAAGGGGCAATTATCTGCATTTCTAAATAACTATTGTCTTCAATTAGAACTGCCTTAGGCAAAATTGTGGAATAATACAGTAGGAGGGCTTCAGGGACCTTTGTCAGTCCCTTTCTACACTCTTTCACTCACAATTGCCTCCTCCTTCTTTGTAAAGCCCACCTTCTACCTCGTCTGTTTTATATTCATATTGTCATACATCATAAACTACTAACATCCACAGTTTTACTCCACTCACCTAGATTTGATTTGATTTGATCTTTACGCTAACCTGGAACATCGTGTTATTTCAATTGTACAGATAATATGAGTCTCAGAAAAGTGAAATAATCCTCTTCATGCCACACTATTGCAAGTCCAGAACTCATTGAAGGGCTTCATTCACCATGTCATCTCAGAGTGAAGATTTAAGCTAAATGCACCTCCCCTTACAGGATTTCAGCTACTTGAGTTTAAGTAAGGGACAGATTCAGTCAGTAAAGATGACTCTTCTGGACTCTTTGAAAAGATATCACTTCCTAACTAAGCCACATAGTGCCTTGCATTTACTCCTGTCATAGTACATGTCAGGCTGAATTTAAATACTTTGTTTATTCTCTCTCCCCCCAGTTAACTAGTAAGCTCCTTTGTACTCACACACTCTGCACCATTTTATATTTTGCCTAGGAATGACCTGAAGAACAATGGAAAGAAAAGAAGGTGAGAGCATAGATATTCAGCCTAACTTCCAACAAACTATAGGATTATTCAAAATGACCATGGAGGTTTTTAAAAGGAAATTGAGAGGATGACAAAAAAGAAAAGAGTCCATATGCACCAAGGGAACAAGAGGAGCAAACCAGTATTCTCCATTTTGTGAAGGAGCAAGACCATGCACTTGGCAAAGACAGCACCTACGCCTTATCATCTGAGCCAAGGTCAGGCTTGGGAGATTCATTCCTGAGTCTGGAAGGATGAGGGATCTGTGTCTCAAGAGAGTTGAGCTCTCCAGTTCTCAGTGCCACAAGCAGGTGTGTCTGTTCTCAGAACAACTCATGTTCACCATGGGCCTGCGTTCTCCTCATCAATGCAAAACCTTCTTGAGGGCATTGTAGGTGCAAACCACAGTGGCAACCACACAAGGCTTCTTCACCAACCCTGCTCTGTTGTACCAGCCCCTGCCCTTATGTTAACAGCCAGCCTACTTAGACTTGCAGTGTTTCTACAATGAAGACCCAACCACAGAGGAGGCAGCCCAGGTTCTGGACTCTACCTCCTGCACCCCCAGCTTCCCCAAAAATTCACCTGGCCCACTTTGCTACTACCCAAGGCAGCGCCAGGTAACTGAGAGCGTAGTAGCCAACTAATTTACACCTAGGCACTACTAATTAGCAAAACTTAAAAGCAAGTAAGAGTTATTTACAAGATTCTTTAGCGTCTTAGCTCCAAATAATAGATAATGGAAAATCTGAACAAACTGACAAAGTTGTGAAGACTTAGGATAAGTATTTCTCATCAACTTGCTATCTCTCACACTACCTGTTAGACTAAGCCCAGCCTTAATGTTCTGACTTTCTCATAACTTTACATTTCTCTGACCTCTTTGGAAATATTTGTGGTTAATTTCATTTGTTACCACTGAGGAAAACGTGGAAGGTACGTTTGACATTTTTATATAAGATCTAAGAGTGGATTATTGCTTTGTCTGGTATCAGGTTGTTTTCAGGGACCTTACTATACCCTGACTACCCGGTAGCCACTTACATCCCCAGGATGTCCAGAACACCTCTCCCAGGCACTGCTCTGAGAATATGCTCTAGTGTCGTGTTCACCTATGGGATTCCCCTGCGTTGCTCTAGTGGTTTCATATTCTCGACAATGACTTCAAACTGAGGAGGGCTGGGGGAAAGAAGTGGAAGCTAGCATCGCCTTACCTCAGGAGCCACAAATGCTTCCTTCTCTTATTTCTTTGTACCCACAGATACAAAACTCTATCTTAATCTTCTGAGATAATCCACCTTCCTAGATGTTTACATTTGCTATTCTATGTTGTAGAGTGATTTATTTCATGAATTAATTAAACCAAAAACTAACAAGAGTCTGAACTTGTAAAAAATTTGAAGTCCTACTTTCAGCCATACCACCTTGAATAGGTCCAATCTCATATGATCTCATCTGGGGAAATTAAATGCCCTGGAATTCTAAATGGAGATTCTTGAAAAAAATCCTGATTTATCTGCAAAGGCCCTCTTGGTGAATTTACAAAAGCCACTTCTCTCCCCAGGTCAGTCTCTCAAAAGAACCTTTGTGGAGTAACTACCTTGTGCCTAGACCTGAGCTAATCCTCATTATGTGGGAGGGAAGAAGTATAAAGTAATCATTTTATAATTAAAGCAAACATAGAGAAGAGGCAACTAAGGAGAATTAAAGTAACAGTATTAACATCAAACAGATTCTGATCAGGGTGACATACATGTATGTAAGCCAAATTCTTATTTTAAAAATTTTTTTTCAGAAATCTTGCCATCTTTTTGTTTTTTTTGTTGTTGTTTTTTGTAAGAGAAAGGAATTTGCCCCTCAGGGTCCCAAATAAAGCTCAACAGTGATCATTATGCATTCACAATTTCTGCTGTGAGTAGTAAATAATAACATAATAACATTTTAGTTGATGTTGAGTTAAACTTTGGAGTAATAATCTTCCAGGCTGGCAAAGATCAGCCAAAAACGCTGCAGCCCTCTGGATGTACAGAGAGAATAAATTTAAATCCTGAGAGAATAAATCTAAATCACTGGAAATGGAAGAATCCCACTTTGGCAGAGAGTGGAAACAGTGTAAATAAGAACACTATCCAGAGAGGTTTTTATCCTCAGTTTTGCCAGTTTCAAGACCAGAATTTTCTCCTAAATAGAACTATCCAACAAACCAGACAGGGTGGTGTATGTTTATAATTCCAGTTATTCAGGAGGCTGAAGCAGGAAGACAGCACTTTTGAGACCAGCCTCGGCAACCTCATGAGACCCTGTTGCAAAATAAGGACAGGTTAGGTAGGGATGTGGCTCATTCCGTGGTAAGTGCTTGTGTGCCATGTACGAGGCTTTGGTTTGAATCTCCAGCACAGGAAAAATAAAAATAAAAGCCTGCCCACAATGGAAAGGAATGAATTGTCTTATGAGGAAACAAATTCTCCCATTGCTTCTGTGGAACCTACACTGTTAGGGGACTCTCATCATAATCCTCCAAGCAAGGTATTTTAGAGATGAGCAAACAGGGACTTAGGTGATACATGTGACTGCCATTTGGTGATAGGGTAGGGGAATTTCATGCCCTTACAGATGTTCACTGAGTTCCTATCAGCTGTCAATTGCTCTGTTGGATCTGATTATTACAGCTATGACAAATACGGTCCTGTCCTCACTGATGTACAATCCATCCAACAGACAAAAATTTAAAAAAAAAACCAACTAGAGGCCACCATTCTATACTGTGAAAAGTGTCGTGACAGGAGCACAAGAAACAAGGAAGCACAGATATATTTACCTCAGCCTAGGCAGATGTGGATCATTTCTAAAAGAGGTGACCCCTCACCTAAGGGCAGGTGGGTAAACAAGGAGTTGGTCGGCAGTGGAAGCAAGGCCAGGTAGCATGGAAAGCTGAAGAGGTGTGAGTGATGGTAGAATGATCATGTGGGAAGGCCGGGAGTTGAGAGGCGGCTGAGGCAGACAGAGTGACCACAGTGCGGTCCCACAGTCACACCTCGCTCCTTCCCTCCACTGTGGTAGTGCTGGGTCCCAGGTTCCTTCTCAGCTGGGCTTTCCCTAATCAACCGCCCATTCTACCCCTCATCTGCCCCCTTTTCCTTTTGTATCAGTTATCTATTGCTGTACCACATATTGTACCAAAACTTAGCAGCTGAAAACAGCAAACACATATCGCCTCATAGATTTTAGAAAGTGGCTGGCTCTGGGCCACTTGTGATGTTGTACTGGAGATGTTGACCACAGCTGCAGTCATCTAAAGGCTTGACTGGAACCAGGGCTGGGGTGTCACTCTCTTTATATGGCTCTTTGAAACATGGCAGCTGGCATCTCCCAGATCGTGTGATCTAAGAGAGAGAAGGAACACATGATGCATTTGGTTTGGTTTGGTTTGGTTGGGTTGGGTTGGGTTGGGTTAGGTTTGGTTTGGTTTGGTTCTGTTTGGAGAGAGAGTCTGCAGTTCAGATTGGCCCTGAGAACACTTTTTAACCCTGGCTGGTCTTAAACTCACAACAATTCTCCTGCCTCTGCTTTCCAAGTGCTAGGATTATGGGCATGTGCCACCACACCTGGCTCATGATGCTTTTTTGGACCTATGTCCCAAAGTCATACACCAGGGATGATGAACCTTTTAGAGAGTGTCCATACTACAACCTAAAACACACTTCTTTATCCAAAGTGCCAACACTGCAGCTACACATGAATAGTGAGGTTTTAATTTAGAAAAAATATCCATACATTAACATCCTTTGTCTTAAAACAAAAATGACACACATGCCCTGGTTTGCCACCACTGTCCTACACCATAACTTCTGATTTATTCTATTCATTTGAAATCAGTCACCAAATTTCACATGGAACAGAGAGGAACTAGGCTTAACCTTTTAGAGGAAGGAAAATCAAAGAGCTCGTGTACATTTTAATTGCTATACCATCCTTACTTGGTTGTCTTCCATGGCATTCATTACCACTTGACACAACGTAGTTTACTTATTTGTTTATCACCTCTCTGAGACCACTGGAATTTAAGCTCCCTAGAAATTTCTCTATTTTATTTACTGTTGTATATCCTTGAGTCTCAAAATAGTGTCTGGTACACAGTAAGAGCTCAGTAAGTACTTGATGACTGGATTGATACAGAAATGAAAAGATATATTAACAAATGAATGAAATAAGATTGGAAAGATAAATAGATGCCATATAGGAAGGTCCCCTGGACTATTTCCAGAAGTTTGGATTTCAATCTGTGAGTACAAAAAGTGGTCAGAGTTTTAAAAACATGGCTGGCATGTCGTGGGTGTTGGGGAGAGACTCTTGCATGGCTTGGGATATTTGAATTCCTTTATCTTGAGCCCCTCACTGACTCAAAATGTGACCTGTATCGCAATGGCACAAATCTTCATCAGCTTCGCCACTCCAGCCCCTCCCAGAGTTCCACATATTGTTGAAATAGCCTCATAATTTAAAAATTGCTTACTGTAAGTACTTGACGAACTCCAGTTTTTTAGAAAAACCCTTATTTACTGAATGATAAAGACCTAAGACTTTTACAATATAACTGTATTATTAAAGAATTATACATCCCTAAATACTTAAACAAAAACTCCATAATAGACAGGGATCCACTCTGAGGCTGGTACCCAGTACCTTTTTTATAAATTGATAACATTTTCTTAGAGAAGGGATCAAGATAGAAAACATTCTCCCCTAGGTCATGAGGAAGCAGGGTAATGACAACTACAGTGATTAGGCAAATTATTGATTGTTATAGCAGCACTTACACTCTGCGGATGAAGAGAAGCAAAATAACCCCAAAGATAAGGCACATTTTTTGTATAGTAAAACAGAAATAAGTAGTGCTAAAAGTGGAAATTCCCTCTAATCTGCCCTCCAGAAAAAAATCTTTGATAGCCACATGAAAATTCCTTTGTTTTTTTAAGACACACCAACTATATCATTCTTATTTCACAAAAACAGGGTCATGGCATGTACTCTATTTTGTAATTCTCTTTTAGTGCTTAGTTTTTCAAAGCTCTGCTTAAGTCAACAAGTTTTTTTTAAGTCCAGCTTAAAAATCTTCTTATGACCATTTTAAAAAACTGCACAACAGGGAAGAAAAATTCTTATTTTTTTCTTTTTCCATTTGTTAGCTTATCTCCAAATGCCACTAAATATTAAAGTCTTCCAAGTCTATGTGTAACTTTTCCAGGGAGAAAGAAAAATAAATATAAAAAAGCAATGATGTGCTGTGTACAAATACCAACTCCCTGTGATGAATGCAATCATTACATACTGCAAACATGTACTAATTAAAAAAATTTTTTAAACATTTTAGAAGAAAGTTTAAGGAAAAAATTAAAGCAAACAATTCAAAACGATGCAGTGATCAGTAAGCACATTACTTTTCTTGGAAAAAATAATAACAAAGGAACATTTTTCATTATTCAAATACTATGCAAAAGGTAATTTATTGCTTACTTCAAAGTTATTTAGAATTTTCATCAGTTCTGGAAAGGGTTGATGCTACTGGAACTCAGAGAGGAAGCATGGCGAAGCTTAGATGTGTCTCTAAAGGAATAAGAAAGAGTATTTGAAGGGTTTCCAGGAATTTGTTTTTTCCATGCTATGTAGCCCCTGATATGATCAGAACTCTCTACTACTATGATTTACAATATTATTCACTGATTTTTATATATATTATGTGATATATATATATATCACATAATCATGTATATATAATACATACATACACATATATATATTACATATGTATGTAGATAGATAGATAGATAGATAGATGCCCAATTAAAAGTTCCCATGGTTAACACCTTCAAGATAAGGAGCTCGTTTTTTCATTCGACAAACATCTATACTCACCTTCTCCATGCAGTCCCCTAGGTCATACGGTAACAGTGATTCAAGATCCTGCCTTCCAGATGTTTCATGCCAATATGCAAAATTAGAAAAGGTATATTATGAAGGTGGGGAAAACACTGCAAACTAGAGATCCTGCAAACTGAGCTTTGGACTTGTCTAAGAGGAATCAACATGTACAGTTCCATTTTGTATGAACTTCAAGTAGTGAAGAGAGGCCAAAAGACACTATAGGAGAGAGAGAAGTAGAAAAAGATGAAGCCAGAGAGAAAAGCATGATGGGTTCAGTAACCGGTACGAGTTTGCACACTAAGGCGATGACAGTGCACCAAAGGATTGCAAGGGAGTGAACTGTGGAGATCCCAGCTGCTCCTTAACAATGGCATCCTGGAGAGAGCAAGGAGGAGAGCTGAGGCAAGGTCAGAGGTAGAAAACCAAGTAGCAAGCGGGTGCAGGAGACAGAAGACAGTGACCTGAGGTGCTAGTTGGGGCAGAGAGAGCACAGTACACAGGATAGGCCTCGGATACACAGATAATAAAGACAGACTGGATATGAAGATAGAGCTAGGGAAAAAGTGGACAACTCCAAGCTTTCTGGCTTGAACAGAAGCCACTGGTATTTTATTCCAGTGGACACATAGGGAAAAACAATATAGAAAAAGAAAATGACTAATCCAGTTTAAGCCAATCTGGTACGGAGGTCCAGGAAACAGTTAGAGCCAAGAACATGGAGTCAAACTGAGCAGAGGCCACTGAGCTACAGTACTGGTCAGAGACTCATCACTTACTGATAGTCATGCAAGGATGAGCTCACCCAGACAAAGGACATTGCGTGTAAGAGAAGTGCACGCAGAGGAAAAAAGATACTTGAACAGTAACTGTGGTAAATCAATGCTGCAATAGAAGTTTCTAGTGTATATTTGGGACAGATGAAAAGAGAGTGTGGTCAGCTCTACTTGGAAAGATCTGGAAGTATTATTCGAAGAGATGATGTGTAAGCGGAGTGTGGTAAGTCAAGAAGGTTCTCAGCGAGATGGAAGAAAGATCAGGGCAAGCAGAAAACATCACTAAAGAATGGCAGAGAGATGTGGAGTAGCACAAAGTGGGAAGTCAAAGAAACATGGAATTGCTGGCTTGGAGGAGGCACATAGAGGCAAGAGTTAGTTTGTCAAGACATGGAACTAACTGAGGTGTTAGTGTTTCATCATCGGTGGACCTCGGTCTCCTTTGATAGGAAATAGGCATAATGGTGCATACTGTGAGAATACAGATAAAATGTGTCAAATCTCCAACCCAATGCCTGCAACAGTGAGACAGAAATAAATTTCTGCTATTATATTGCTAGAACTTCACTCTGGTTTCAGTATGACAAGAGGTTGAAGGTGTAGGAATGGGGCCGCAAAGTGGTCAGCAGGTGAGGAATGAAAGGAATCTCCAGAAGACACAGGATGGCTGCTTGCACTTGAGATATGAGACAACTTTTCAACAACTAGCATCATCTTAGGCAATGAAGCCTTCCCCCAAAAGGCACAAGAATACAAGAATGGGCAGAAATGACATCACCATAAGAAAACCCACTTACAGTTTTTAGAGCTGAAGTCAGGGAGCTGCCTTTCTCAGCCTCAGCTCAGCACCTGCACTTAGGGCAACTCCAAGTGTCCACTACTCTGCAAACAACCAAAAATCCCATCAATATCAATATTGGAGTTACAAATTAATATTAACAGAAACAAATACACAAATAAGTTGACTACACATACATTTAGAGAAAATTAGACTATACATACATTCAGAGAAAATTAGTCAATTAAGTTGACTATACATACATTCAGAGAAAAGAATGGTCATTCTTGAAAGAAGCGAGGGCCAGAATGGGATTATTCATAAAAAGAAGAAACAAACAATAGTGTTATGTTTTGCAAAGTACTCAAAGTGAAGACCAGGGAGAAGCCATCAGACGGCAACAATAGAAGGTAGTTGTTAGGATTGGTTAGAACACTTTCATAGGAAGAGTTGAATCCAGGGTTTAGTTGCTGTGGGTTGGGGAATAACTGGGTGATGGGGAAATGGAAGGGAGACAGAATTGTTTTAGGAAGTTTGGCTGTGCTATTTGGAGGATGGGGAATATATATTGTCTTAAGTGGAAGCTCTGAGAAGGTTAGCCTGTGTTTGTTGCTTTCTCAGCACCTACAAGAGTGTCTAGAACATATCTCAATCCAGATCTGTTCCCAAAAATAAAATTACAAGGACTTTTTGAGATCATATACCTACTCCTTAATTTCAAAAAGTAAACTTTGAGGTTGTTAACAGTCATGCAGCTTGCTAGCAGCAGACGTATGCTGGAAACTCAAGACTCCTCATTCTTTTCTTGGTGTTCCATTTTCTATAGCACATGTTCAAAGTAGGAGAAAAGTGAAAATGAGTGGGAATCTAAACTTTTTATCTTGCCATTACAATAAGATTTCAACATGTGCAAAGCCAGGGGAGGCTTCCCAAGTGAAGAAAGTGAAATACAGAATAATGTATAGCGTTGACCACATTGTTGTAAAATAAAAATAATCTAGTTGGCACTGAAAAAACTTCAGGGTCACTAGACAGTTAGAGTGATTTTCTCTGCATGATAAAATTACCAAAGACCTTCAGTTTAACAGCACATTTCTCAGCAGTGATTGAACTTTATTTAGTATATTTTGTATCTGTTAAGAGAAAAATAAGTTTAAAGAATGCTTTCAATGCCTATGGGACAACATCCATTGCTATTAGACAGATTATAGAAAATGTCTAAGTAAATTATTGGATCTTGGCCAATATGCAAACTAAGTTTTGTGGGAGCATCAGCCACATTCCTGGAGAGCCACTGAAGGCATCTTCAAACACCATCTTCTAAAGAAGGGAAGAGGAGAAAATTGCAACTGCAATGTGGAAGAAAGGAAAGGTGGTGGGAAAAAACAGGGATGCATTCCCACTGTGGGGGCTGAGGTATGCTAAAAACAAACCACAGATAATCTAGGGATTGCTACAACAGGCACCTACTGAGAAAGAAAATGACTCAGAGATTTGTAGTATCAAGAACAGAGGGTTTACTGCCTCCTCCACCTCCTGTTCATATTCATGCGAGCATGCACAAACAGCTCTGCCACACTCCTGTTGTGGACACAGTTTGTAAATTACTAAACCCTAGGAGCCGACTTCATCGAGGCTGCTTGAGGATTCCGTGAAGTAAAGCTCCAGCACAGCAGGAGACTCCGAATAAGTTATGGTTATGGAAGCTGAGGGAAAGGGCAATTCAGAATGCAGACACCTTGGGCAAGTTCAGAGATTTATGTTATGCCACACAGATGTGCTCTTTTAATTAAACCCTACAGCCTTGTTCAGAAGCAGAAATTATTGCAGAAATAGAGGTAGATAGATGATGACAGATGATAGATGATTGATAGATACATAGATGATAGATAGATAGATAGATAGATAGATAGATAGATAGATAGATAGATATAACAAATGACAGATATGGTTTACAGACACATGGATATACATATGTACAGATATAGAGATCTATCTCCTGCTGATGTTGATGCTAGGTAACCTCTCACTCAGTGGTTATTCTGTATTTTACTGTTTGAGGCAGGGTCTCACAGTATTGCCCAAGTGGGCTTCAAACTCATAATCCTCCCACCTCAGCCTTCCCAGTAGCATGAGCCACCAAGCCCCACCTCTGTGACTATTTTCTGAGAAGATGGTGGACAAGAGGTAGGCTACAGGTCTCATCAGTCAAAGTTCAGGAGTCACACTCTTTTTTTTCCAAGGCTCTAAGTTAATAGTATATTGAATCAGCAAGCAAAAGATTTAGAACTCCAAGAGACAGGCATAAAGTACAATACTTTCAACTCTGATATCATTTGGCAGTAATTACGTATGTATCTCAGAGTTCTGCCAGTGTGATTCCTTTCTTGGGATGGTTTCAAACATCCAAGCAGAGCGGAAGACCAGCTCCCCTCTCACCAACCTCACACACTTGTCATGCCCCTTGGAAAATCAGGCAGTATCATTGATTGCACACAGACACCTAAATGCCCATTACTGCTTCCCTTTCAAAGTGATTCAAAGATACACAGTATATAAGATGCATTCTTGGTAAGTGACAGGGACAACTTTCTACTTAGAAGCATTAAGAAAAAGATTCTCTCTCTTCTGTACAAGAAATATCAGAATTATTAAAATATACTATAAAACTCCAAAAAGTAAAGCAATGAGGTACTATTAGATGAATTTACAGATAAGCTGGTATAAAAGAGCAGAAAATCAGAACTATCACCAAATACCTGAAGGAATTTGCTCTATGGTAAAAGCAACCTCTCAAATCAATAGAGTGAAGATGGACTTTTTAATAAAATGGCAATTGGGAAATCAGCTGCAAAAAGACAAACCTGGATCCAAAACTAAGATAATACTCATCAAAATTAATTACAAATAAATCAGAGATTTAGACATGGGGCAGGGGAAACCATAAACACATGATAGAATACATGCAAATGTCTTTGTAGCATCAGAGTAAGAGGTCTTTTTTCTAACTATCCAAAGTTCATGAGAGAATAATTGTACCTTAACTACTAACCATACAAAAGCCTTCTAAATAGCAAGACAATAGTGATAATACACAACAAAAGGTAGGTGACAAACTGGCCAAAATATTTGTAACTCATCTCAAGTAATGTGACATTGCCCTTTATGCATTTTTTACAGAAAGAAAATAGTTACCCTTAAATATATGAAAAGATTCTCAACCTCAGTGTTAAAAAAAAAAAAAAAAAACACATCTAAGTCAGACCTATACTCGATAATCACTTTTTACCTATCAGATTGCCAAAAGTCCAAGAGTGAAATACCTAGTGAACTCTATTGGCTACTCCACTGAGACCTTGCCAAATGCAAACGGGAGAGTCCAACCATCAAAAGTGCATTTACTCTTCGATCTCATAATCCCACTTCTGGGAATTTATCCTAAAGGTACAGCTACATTAGAAAAAAAAATTCATTTGTACAGTTATTCATCAGAATATTGTAATAATGTAATAACAAAGTTACATACAACCTAGGAAGGCTAGTTAAAATACAGCAGAGCTGTGCAAAACTATACTATACACAGATACAGAATAAAAAATGGATTCTGTATACGTATTAATCCAGAAAGATCATTATGATATATTGTTAAGTAAAAAAGCTTTAGTGTAAAAAAAGAGAATACAAATACATTTGTATTTGCCTATATTTACACGAAACTGATTACACAAGAAACTCAGAAAAATATTTACTAATTTGGAGGAAGAATAAAAGTAGGAACAGATAGTGGACTTAAAAAGTAAAAAGAAGAAAAGAAAATGCTCTAGAGGATATGGCTGCATGTATTTTTAAGTGTGTAGGATTGATAACCATGTTGCTAAGTTGTTACTTGATCATTGAACTTCTTTACAGTCTCACTGTTTGAATGTCCACTTTGTATGCTTTAATTTTGTAACTTTAGTAACTAGGTCTAAGAAGACAATATGTAATTTATCAACTAGTGATTTCTTACTGCTTTTTTTTCTGAAATCCTGCACTGTTTCTACCCCTTTTTCTGTTTTGCTTTTTTTTCTCTTTAAATAAAAAAATTTAAAAAAATAAAAAGTAGGAACAAAAGTGGTAATAAAACAACTAAGTATGTGTATATGCTTGTAAATGTCACTTAATATTGTTTTGATTTTGATCCATATAAATATATTGTTTCTTCAACAAATAAAATGTTAAAGAAACATAATGCTGACATAGAATATGGCACAAAAACTGAAAAGCACCGTGCTTCTGTCTCCTCTTCTTATTGTAACATATTTAAATCACATCCTTAGATAAAGATGTTCCCAAGCCTTGCAGAATAAAACTTTCCAAGAGACAGTTTCTTTAGTCTCTCTTTTTCTTGCCAAAGGGAAAGTTGTCACATAAGAAGAGAATAAAGAACTATCTGGAGGATGGCTTGTTCAAGGATCCTCTGGCATAGGAATGAATCCAAGGCAGACTTTATATTTGAAAGGAAGGCAAATCATGAGAATACCAGATGTGAGGTTGGGAACTGAAAAAAAAAAAAAATTTACAATTGCTCACATAGGACAGGAAATCTGGTCCTTGTGCAGGACCAGATGTATTTGTGGATCCGGTCCAGTTGCTTACTGGTACATTTCTACAAGGGGCAATTCATCAGTGCAATCCTATCTGTGGGCCTCCAAGGCCAGTGGGGCATGAGGTCCAGCCCCCAAAACACCACTTAAGTGGAACATGAATATGGCTCCATTACTCAGTTTCTGTAAACCTGTTTCTAGATGTAAGATACTAATATCAATAAGGAAGATTTCATAAGGTTATCCACATACAAGCGCTCAGCACAATGGCAAGGACACTGTAAGCACTTAGCATTTAGTAGTCACTGACATTGATATTGATATTGAAATTGATTCTGATATTGATATTGTATCTGTACATCTGATATTGATATTAAAATTGATTCTGACATTGATATTTTCATTACCTCATCAGGCAAAATACCATTTACATGCATTGAGATTTTGAAGGAGGAATAGCAAACAGCTTCACTATCTCCCTCTTTTTAAAATTTTTATTTGAGCTCTTGGTTTGAATTGAAAAATAGAGCCTACATCTGCACAGTGCCTATTAAAGCCACATGTGTGAAGGTGTGGGATCCCCTAGAGTGTTACCCTGCACAGCAGGACACTGACCACTTACTGTAAATTAACCAAGTGTAGAACATCTAAACTCAGATTGGGCATCTTTGGTTAAACTCATCAAATCCTTCAAAAACACTTATACCTCTTGATATCAGAAACTTTTTATAAAGTAAGCTGAGGCAGAAAGATCGTCATGTGTTTGAGACCAGCCTGGGATACATAGCAAAATTCTACCTTAAAAAAGAAAAGGAAAAAAAGACAGAAAATCCTTTCAGTGCAGCTACCAATAGCCAGTTTAGGTTTAGCTATTTTGTAATCATCTGGGTGCTTCACTACTCGCATGTCCTTGCTCATGCTAACAGTAATATCTATACCTTGCAGAAGACACTGTTGATACTGTATTTGGTGTCAAACAATTCAGCTACTACCACAAAAATCATTTCATTGCCACATCAAGGCGAGAGCGTTTATCTGCTATCATCTGAATCACTGAAAGCTCTGTGAGGTTGGTGCTTATCTGAGAATCCAACTTAGAGAAAGCAAGCGCACTTAACTCTAGCAGTATTTCCATGGTCAACTCACAGTTTTACAAGGAAGACTCAAATTTAGTAAGGCCTTTATTGGAAGTGATATATTTGGCTGGCCTAGTTTCACAAGTACTTTGGCAATGCTGCATTCTCAAAAATCAAGAGCACTTGCAACTGACATATGCAGGGTTGTTTATCAAGTACTGAGTTAACTTATCAGAGAAGATGGGGGAGGTTGCTGCTTTGATCTGGAAAGACAGGAATGCAAAAGGCAAAGAAATTAAATAGAGCAGCTCCATGGTTATGCTCTGAGGCTTAGCACTGAGCCGATCTCATTTTAAATTCCTCCTCAGAGCCCCACGAGTCATGTGAACTTCAAAAAATTTCTGAACATTTCTCACCTCAGGGTCCTCTTGTGAAGATGGAGAAAAACAGTGTCATTTAATTAGGTAAGAAAAAGAAATAGAAGTGATAAAGGAATATATATAAAAAAGAAAGAAGTCAGATTATCGTTATTTGCAGACAACATGATCTTCTACATAGAAGACCCAAACATTCCACCAAAAACTCCTAAAATTAATAATCAAATGCAGAAATATAGCAAGATACAAAATTATCACAAAACATCAATAGTGAACCAGCAAAACACCAATAATGAACACAGCAAAAAGAAGTTAGGGGGAAAATACTACTTATGACAGCACCAAGAAAAATTAAACACTTAGTAATTAACCTGAGAAAGTTAAACACCTCTACAAAGGAGACTATAGTACTCTTTAAAAAGAAATCAAAGAGGTCATCAAAAATAGAATGGTGTCACCCATTCCTGAATAGGCAGAACCAAAATAGTAAAAATGGCCTTACTTCCAAAACTGATGCACACATTTAATGCAAACCCAATGAAAATACCAACAGCATTCTGCACAGACCAGGAGAAAACAGTCCTATAAATTATATAGAACCAGATGAGACCCAGGTTAGCAAAAGCAATCATAAGTAACAAAAGCAAAGAAGGAGGCATCAGAATTCATGATCTGAAGTTGGATTACAAAGTTATAATGATTTAAAAAAAAAAAGTAGCATGATCAATGGATCTATGGTTCAATAGAACAGAATAGAAGATATAGAAACAACCCAAGCATATTCAACTATTTCAACTTTGACAAAGAGGCTAAAAATGTACACTGGAAGGCAGATGGCTCTTTAATAAATGGTGCTGGAAAGGCTGGATAGTCACATGAGAAAGATTAAAATAGGTTCATATCTCTCACAATGTATGAAACTAAAATCAAAATGGATTAAAAATCTAAATATTAAAACAGAAACACTTAATCTGCTGGAAGATAAAATGTAAAACTCTTGAAAGCATAAGTGTAGGCAAGAGATTTCTAAACAAAACTCTGGTTTCATAGAAAATAGTTCTGAGAATCAATAAATGGGATCATATAAAGTTAAAAAGCTTCTGCATAAAAAATAATAATAATAACTGACAGAGTGAAGAGACACACCACAGAATGAAAAAAATTTTTTCAGCTACACCTCAGACAGAGGACTAATATCTAGAATGTATAAAGAACAAAAACAAAAAAAATTGATGTCCAAAATAGAAGACCCTAAATGGACAACTAAATAAATAAAATATAAAAAATGGACAACTAAAATGAATAGACACTTCACAGAAGTAAAAACGGCTAATGAATATATGAAGAAATGTTCAGAATTACTGACCATTAGAGAAATACTAATTAAAACAACACTGACATTCCATCTTACCCAGAAAGGAATAGCCTTCATCAAGAAATCAAATAATAATAAAGGTTGGCGAGGCAGTGGGGAATAGAGGAACCCTTCTCATTGTTGGTAGGAATGTAAATTAATACAACCACTATGAAAATCAGTACAGAGATTCCTCAAAACCCTAAGAATGGAAATTCCATTCAACCCACCTATTCCTTTTCTGAATATCTTCCGGAAAGAGGTAAAGGCATACATCATATTACAGTTATACATATATATCCATGTTTATAGCAGCACAATTCATAATAACTAAACCTTGAAAGAATGCTGTATGTCCATCAGCAGTTGAATAGATAAAGAAAATGTGGTATTTCTATGCAACAGAGCACTACTCTGCCACAAAGAAAGATAAACTTGAGTCATTTGTAGAAAAATGAATGTACCTTAAGACCATAACTTTAAGTCAAATAAATCAGGCACTCAAGCTTAACTATTGCCTGTTTTTTCTTATATGAAAAACCCAAATTATAAATAAAGAAAAAATAAAATGTAAGACGTAGAAAGATCTTTCTCATATGGGAAGCAGTTCAAGAGATTTAGGGAGTGGAAAGAATGGTGGAGAGAGGGAGTGAAAGCAGATGAGAAAAGGAATTAAAATGTTTTTTACATGTACCAACTCCTAAAATTATGTACTATAAACATGTACTAATACAAAATTTAAAATTCAAAAAATAGTATTTTTCTCATAGATAATGAGATCATTCATATAGAGCATGTAGTAATAAGTAGTAGGCATTCAAAATCACTGATATATTCATTATTTAGTAAAACTTTCACATACAACTTGATAAATATAACTAATGTAAACAATAACAGTTCTCACTGCATCCAGTTATTATGGTGCAAAGTGAGTAAATGTATATAAATACTTCAGCCAGAACCAGGAGACAGTCAAATCCCAGAAGTGGAAGAGTTCTACAGCAAATACATTTTCTCCTTTCAGTATAATTATCATCTATGACTTCTTTGGAAAAGAAGAAAAATTAATCTAGAGTTGAAGTTCCAATTTAATCAATAGTTTGAATTACATCAATTATTTCTACCTGCCAAAAAATTCCAATCCCTTATGGTTCAATCTAACAATTTAATTTATGCCTCTTTATTGAAACCTCACTTTCTCCTAGAAGCAACTTTGTGTGGTAAAACCCCATCTAGTGTATGATAGGATAGGGTTGGACTTTAAAAGAACAAGCCCTCCAGACCAGATATTGCCATCTAGGTCAGCATCTTTGATACTTCAGTTTACACAGTGGGCTCAAGCAACCACCTGGGTTAGACACTGACATCTAATCTCAGTGTCTCGCTTATTTAGGAGTGAGTGGGAGGATCCCCTTTTCCTCTCTTTCCATGGCAATGCAGAGGAAGCTAGGAGATCTGGATTTGGACTACAGTTTAACCTCAATTTTCTGAGTGACAGAAGGAAAAGAGACTTATATGATTATCTAGAAAACTGAATTAAATAGGTAGGCACAAGACAAGTTGCCTAATGTATATTGGGTCACTGTTGCTTTGCTTCTGGTGACAGTTAATATTGTGTTTGCTGTGTAGAGATGACTGTCAGAATCCTATCTGGATCTGCTCATTTAATCATTATAGCAGAACTGAAGACAGGATAGAGTTTTGCTCCATAATTTGCCCAGGATGACACTGTCATCCTGTCAAAGTTAACATCTGATTCCAGCAAATCTAAGTCATAGCCATTTAACAAGCCATTTCTTGAAACCATAAATTGATAATAATACTTTGTTGATTTCATTTATCAAATGTTTATAATTTACAACTGAAGGACTTGGAGAAGTGGTTCTCAACTCATTCATGCAGAGACTCCCCCGCTGGTTTTATGACTTTAACAGTGAAAGTGATAAAAGCAAAGCTCAAGCCACAAGCTCAGGTATATGAAAAACAGAACTTCATTTATTTTTCTCTATAATGCTATCTAATTTTTTAAAATCCCATGCAAGTTTGTATCACAATGGAGTCAACTCCAAGTAATCACAATCAATTAAGACTCTCACTTTTCTGTCATCTCTGCAGTTGTCTCCACATTGCTCTCCACCAGTGGGTGAAGGTAGAAACTGGTCCTATGTGGCCAGCAGTCCACTCTTCTCTACTGAGAAGTATAGCTTCCTCCTGACCTCTGACTGATGCCTATAGGTGTGGCTCCATTTCTATGACTGAGCCCCTCTCATTGGAACAGGACAAATTCAGGCACTTTCCTACAGCACCTTTGTCACCAGGGGGAGATGCTGACATGTTGTACTACAGTTTTTCTCCAAAGCTTAGCCACAGACCACAGCCATTTGTACTTTTTAACAGACATAATACAAGGGGATGGCATGTGTCCATAAAGCTGGCCACCTTTCTCCATTTCACTTGGGGAATGTGGCTGATTCTACAAGAATCTCAAGAAAGTAATTGTCTAACAACATTTTAGACCTCCAAAGTGAGAGGCCCAGCTCTGAAGCACCTGTCAATTTCTGCAGGATAACACTCCCACCACAACCAGTTTCAAGTTATCAATGTAAGAGCACTAAGGTGGAGTCAAGAAGAGATGGCACCATGGGCTGCTCCAAATAGCTGGCTTACTGCCCCCGACATACTGAAGTGTGTCATCCTTACCCAGCCAGCACAGCCTCCACTGAAATTCAGTGGAGTTGCAGGGAACTCACCATCACCTACCCCTTCTTCCCATTTTCATCCCCAGTCCAGTGAGTTTTAGTTTCCCAGGGGCTGAGAAACATTGGCTTTGTGTGATTACATTTTTATCTTTTAAAAATCAAATCTAAAACTGGACTCTCTAGTTAGGCAATTAAAACACTCAGGTTATAACAGATTATGTAATCCAATAGGCAGTAAAGGCATATGGACTAGAGCTGAATTGGAAGATACAAATTTTAACCAAAACTATCAAGTGTACAGTAGGGTGTGGGAAGAATTTATATTCACTATATCGAAATAATGCCACTGTGTCACAGAGACTCCACTCCCGTACCCATCCGAAATCCTCTGCTGGCATCTACCATTAATTTCCAGTGCCTTACAGAGGGAAAGATGGTGGACTGATAATCAATGGGCTACAGAGCCTCCCTGAGAGAGACAACTCATGCTGGAATAAAATGTCCTGGAGAGGTCCAGACAGAGGGGAAAGGATCCTCTCAACCCAGGAAGAAACTAAAGGCAAAAGAGCTGGTCAAACACGCAGTCATAGGGCTACCATTGGAGAAGCAAGAATTAGTGGCCACAGTGCTCTCCAGCCACCTGAATTTGCCCCACTGTGACTGGCCAGAGCAGCCCGAGCTCCACAGCTGCGACCCACTGGAGCCACCCAAAATCGCACCGCAGCAACTAGCCAGTCACGCTAAAGACAGAGGTTGGTGAGCCCAAAAGACAATGGAGCCAGCGAGGGACCTGCATTAACCCACAGTGAGTGCTGGGAATAAGACTCCCCATGGGAAGGGGGCGACCAACTGGACAACACGTTGGAAATGGGCAGGATGAGCCTGAACTAGGAATGACAGTGACTTCAGTTGGTTGCTCCTTCACCAGAGCAGATTGGTGGGATCTGCTTGGCCTGAGTCATGCCCCTGGCCAGGACCCAATAAATCATCCCAAATTGATTCCCTACACGCAGCATACACTAACACAGTGAAGGCCCCTGAAGGTTGACTGGCCTGGTGGAGAGGGGCCACCATACACTGCTTCTGCTTGCACCTCAATGATCAAGAGCAAACTGGAGGGGGCAGAAATCCCTAGCCAGTGTGCTTTAGAAGAACCATAACCAACAAGGAAAGGGGCTGGGACCTCCACCACACACCTGTATGGAAGAAACCAAAAACATGACAAGAGAAAGAAATAAGAAAAAGCCCCCAGCCCCAAACCCTGAAAACATTGATCCAGGAGAGGTAAACACAAAAGAGACTGAGGGCAGCAAACATGCAACATCAGACATGGCATCAGTGACATTGAGATATCTTCAGGACCTCATAGACAAGCTCAAAACTGAAATATTAAATCAAGTAAAGCAAGATATAAGTAGATTAATAAAAGAAATGCTAAGCACCTCTCAAGGAGACACAGACAAAAGAAGGGAGGAACACAAAAAAAGGAGAGAAACATTAAAGAATATAAACGAGAGCGGCCCCCAAGAGGCCCCCAGGAGGCTGCACAAAGAAGAAATTCACCCGCCCTCTTGGTAAGCACCTCTCTCTGGCATGAGCCAGGAGGAGAACCAGAGAGCGGCCCCCGAGATCCAACCAAGGCCATGGTGGAACCCAGAAGGCTGCACAAAGAAGCAATTTGCCCACCCTCTTGGTAAGCGTCTCCCTCCAGCGTGAACCAGGAGGAGACCCAGTAGTGCCTCCTGTGAGCTACCATTGCATGGGCTTGAAAGCAACCATCCCAAAGCCCCCTTCCTCCCCCTCCATTAGCAACTGGGGACAGAGGTCTGAGCATCTCTTGGCAGGATGACTTTATGCAATATAGCAAATATGGGGGGTCTCCTCTATCTTCTCTTCGAAAGCAAATGTTGTTTTCAGTTTTGTTTCATTATGATTAGTTGCTTTACTCTATTCAATATTCTCTTTCGACTGATTTTATAATGTTCTGTCTTTGGTTTGATTTTGCTATACCTAGTTGACAACTATTGTGAAGATAACAAGATATACTATGGTACCTATTACTGTTATCCTAGTAACCTGTTGTGAAGTTCTGTACCAAATTCACTGCACTGTCTCAATTAACTTTGTTCTGTCTTGTTCTGTTGTATTTCTACTACCTTCAAAATAAAAAAAATTTTAAAAATGAAAAAAAAAGAATATAAAGAAAACCTAGAATACAAGAAGCAGATTCATTTCCAGCCCTTTATCTCCCCCAGGGTGAAGGCATGGCCTGAGTTACCACTGCAGTCCAGTAGCCCCAAGATTGATCCTCCAGGCCTGTACACCACTGTCATAACTACCTGTTTCACATCCTAGCTACATATTTTTAAATATCAAAGTAATTTTTATTCCTCCAAATATCCCTCACATTCTGGAAAATAGAACTGTTTGCTGGAGATAAAACATTTTTTTAAAAAGTATATACTATTGAGCTATAAGTGTTTCAAATGCGTGAAATCAAGAATCATACGTTTTGAGATAATTTATGATTGTTAATCTTATTTAATATACTCCATTACTAGAACACTGAGAAGTTAACTGACCCAGGATCACAAAGTTATTAAGTGGCCAACAAGTGACTCAAATATCTCCTTGTATGACCCAAAAGTTTACATTCTACTTAAAATTAGCACTTGTAATTGTTTTTTTTCCCAGCTTCTTGTCATCTATTAGGATTATGAAAGAAGATCTACTGTAGAAATATTGGTGAAGATTCTATCTTTCACCCAGAGATAAATTTACACAACTGTATTCTAAACACATTTGACTTTGTGTCATTGTCACATCTGGATTTCAGGCACAAGGCAGAGGTCAAGGTAAAAGTGATCTCCAGGGTCCTACAGCCACCAGTACCTTTAAGCCCAGAAAGGAATGTGCTCCAGGGGATCATGGAGAAGCAGAAGACAAGAGAGGACAGACTTTTTTTTTTTTTTTGTTAGGTAGGCTGGACCAGCAGAGGGGAAAGCATATAAGATTTGTCATAGTTTTACTTTTACTACACAACAAGGAGCCACAGAATCGCAAAATGAGTGTATCCATGTTGTCATTAACACTCTCACGAACAGTGCTCAGGTACACACAAATTAGCTACTTGGACTTCTTGTTATTAGCAACTTTGAAACACAGTTAACAATGGGAACCTGACACAAGAAAAAGTAATGCTTACTGGTACACTATCCTTCAGAGGAGGAGGAAATGGAAATTATTTGTCACAGAAAATCTGAAAATCCATAAAGCATGGGAAGAAAAATGATCTTTCTCCTTATATAGAATTGATCAAAAAAGTCTATTAAATTATTTTGTAATTATTTGCACCCATGACTTTTTAAAAGTATGTTAACCACTGAAAGACACACTGATATTAATGTGTTACACATATTGAAAGTGAAATTGTGTGGAATTCCACTGAATTTGTACAAGGAAAAGCATCAATGTCTTTCTAGAAGTTTCTCTG
Organism: Hydrochoerus hydrochaeris; assembly: GCA_004027455.1. Lineage (NCBI taxonomy): Eukaryota > Metazoa > Chordata > Mammalia > Rodentia > Hydrochaeridae > Hydrochoerus > Hydrochoerus hydrochaeris. Next base: position 31,874 of record PVLA01004624.1, read on the forward strand.
ACAATATTAGAGCCTTGTCACTACTTTTAAATTCTGCCTTTATTCTATTATTAAACCAATTGAAGAACAGTACAAGTCTCTACTACTACATGTTTTTATATTTCTTCAAATTATAAAAATAAATGTAGACAAAAATGTTTGATCCCGATATTTCGATTTTGACTGATAAAAGAAACTGACATGGACTTACAGTATAGATTCACAAGGCTTTTTAAACTGATTTTCTCCTTTTTAAATTTCATTTTATTAGTACGTTTGTAGTACATGCACTTTATAATCATTTCATAATCATCACATTCATAATGCAGTGTGTTCTTTTAATCCCCTTCCCTCCTCTCGTTCTCCTTTCTCCCTTTTCATTATGGTTGATATTATTATTAGTCCAGGTTTATGGCATATAGCCATTCATTCAGGTTATTAGGACTTTGTACCCGGCCATCATCATTCTACAATTTTCCCATCTCCTCCCCTTCACCCCTTGCCCTTGGTTCACTGCACCCTTTCCCATCTGCAAAAGAGCCTCTCCTTCTATCCCTCTTTTAGTTTGTACTTTGCCTTACTCAGACAAGAAATACCATATGGTATTCAAGTTTACATCCAATTTTCACAACCAAATTCACAGAAATTAATTTATGTGATCATGCTATGATATCTTTTCTTTGAATACTTTGTATGTTCAATTTCTGCAAAATTATACAGTAAACTTTGTAACATCTGGATTCCTTGTAGAACCAGAGTGTTAGCATTGTCACACAACCTATTTTCAATTTTGTTTTGATTTTCCCAGCACATTAACCGTTTTGACCTAAATACTTACTTGACGGGAACACTGAATGCTAAAGTTCTCATTGTGGGTAAAATTTTCCTGAGATGTCCAAGCTGATTATAATTGAAGTTATGAATGCAAAGCATCTCCATTTACACTTATGTATAGCACTTAGGTTAGTTTTTATTTTCTTCTTAGTATTACAAATCAGAGTTTTGCTTAGTTCATCTTAAAAGAGAAATAATTTACAGCAAACATAGGAAATCTTTGGTATTGTGTACGTATTCATTCAGAGACCAACTTTGCCTGTCTTCCCTTTCATCAGTAATTATCTTGGTCCTTCATCTCCACATTTTCTGACTCATAGCTGATAACATCTCCAGTTCAGGGTTACTATAATAGAGTTCACATACATCAGGTAATTGATTCCAGCTTCTACAATCGCTGAATCACAACACTGCAGTCAGAATCATTTTTGCTTTACCTCATAACGGAAGCAGACGACTCATTTCAACATTCCTACCCCAAATTGCCTCTGTCTGAACTGAATGTAGGTCATAAAAGATACATCTGTAATGAGAGATGCCATGATTTGGGGTACCTTGACTCCTGTGTGGCAGATTTAAACAGCCTCTGTGAAACACATCTTTTATTTCCTATTACTTAATAGAAACGTCATTATAATAAAAATATTTTGAAAAGCATATGTGAAACACTTTTATAGATCTTACTCTATTCAATCTTAAAACTAAATTGCTAAGCTATTATCCCTATCTGCTAGATGAACAGCACAAGCTCAAAGTTTCAAAGGCTTCCTCAAAGTAACTTGAGACCATAGGTTATTGTAACTCTAAAACCAGTGGCTTCTGACTAACCAAATATCACAATCCCTATAAGGTTATACCTACAGATTTCCAGGTCCCATATTCCACAGGTCTGTCCTGCGTAGTTTCCCTCTATAAGTCTACTACCTGCTGCTTGTGGTTCATTTTTATTTTCTAGGTGGATTTCAGCCAAGAAAGGAAACTGAACCAAATGATTTTATTTGTATAAGCCAAAGGAGACATGAATGCTATAGTAAATGTTATAGCAATATACCTTGGTTTGTTTTTTTCCATCAGGTAAATCACATGGAAAGAACAGGAAGCAAATAAGGTAGTGGCTGCAACAGCGGATTTGCAAGTTGCCTCTGGGGGGTAGAGAGAGAACTCTGATTTATAGCATCTACTAATTTCAGAGGCATAAATATTTCCTCCATGGCCAGTTTCAACCTACTGATACTTTAACAACCGGTTCACAAAATTCCTAAGCATTAAACAATGGACCCATGAGCTACTCCTGCATACAGTGTGGAATATCCAATGGAGGAAGCAAATAATCTCCCAGCATAATCTAAGTTTGGTTTTTGTTTTTGTTTTGGGGTTTTTTTTTTTTTTTGGTAGTGATTTGAGTTGGTGTGGACATCCGAAACATCACTCTGTTCTCAACAGACTTACAAAAGTGTCCCCTAAGTCTTTATTTCACACTGTTTCAAAGGAAATGCTCTGCTAGGACTTTGGGGCCTAATGAAGCCATGAATGAGACTAGTGGATGGAGCACTTGTTGAAAGAGACATGGATGCCATCTTTAGGATGACTAGTCTTTCACTATTACCTGCCATGTGACAAGGATAGCAGGTTGGGAGAGCTGACCATGCTTGAGAGCACCAGGGAATGACACAGGAGTGAAACAATAAATATGATTCACAGAAGCTTGGCTCTGAGCCTGAGAGTAAATGGGTCTTTCTGGGCCTCTGCTCGCCACAGAACACATGTTTAGAATAAAGATCAAAGCCAACACTAGCATTGAGTCCATGAGCAGAGCTAAAGAAACCACTGGCTGGATATAAGCTGAGGGCAAGCTGTGACCAGACCCAGGGGATCACAGTTTGATCTGTCCAGTGACAACTGTTCTGGCTGGAGTAGCCTTTACATAGCACAGTCACCTTGGAACCTGGTTAGGGCAGTCTGACAAACACTGACCCGTGAGCATGTCAACATGACCACTACTCAATGCATGTAAAAGAATCGAAAGCATTTTTCAAAATCAAATATGATTCTTGGGTAACCTATTTTACATGTTTCTTTGCTAAGCTTCCAGAAGTCAAGATAAAAATGTACATGAAATGATAACAAGCTATGTAATCTATACTGGAGCTCCTTGGATAGCTAACCTCAACATGGATAAATTTGTTTTGAAAGCTAACACATTTTCATTCTGGTTGAATCCACTTGTACAATGATTATGAGGACACTCAGTTTTCCTGACTAGAGAGGTAGCTATTTCCCTTCCAAGAAAGCAAAGTGAAAAATTAACTCCCAAATGAGTCAACCAGAAAGAATTCAATCATCATAGGTCTTGAATTTTAGCAGAAAGACTCCAGAAACGATAGTGTAGGTGGATTTCAAGTAAGATTTAGATTTAATTCACCAGCTCAGAAAGAACCAGTCATTCAGCCAGTCTGTTTTCCCATCCACAAAAATGGTAATTTATGCTATCTTTTACAGTAATATTTCTTACCATGTACTAAGCACATTTATCATGTTATCCTTAATTATCAAAATCAACCTTTAAGAATTAACTTGGAGCCGGGCGTGGTGGCTCACGCCTGTAATCCCAGCACTCAGGAGGCTGAGGCAGGAGGATCGCTGCAAGTTCGAGGCCATCCTGGGCTACAAAGCGAGCTCAAGGCCATGAACTACATAGCGAGCCCCTGTCTCAAAAAGACAAAAAAAAAAAAAAAGAACTTGGAATTCAGATTCCAATAAGGGTCCCGAGATGACATCAAAAGTTGACATGTAAAGACTTGCATGCATGTATATGTATATGTGCATTTTTATTTGGGCCCTCAAACAGGGAAATGCTGAGAATTTCAATACCTGGGGTGACGACAGAGGTGGGGGTAGGTAAAAGGGCACACGTGTACATTTTCTCAAAACCTTCCATTGTGACTGATATTCACTCCTCAGTCTGACTTATGAGATACAAATTTAGACAGAGTTTGTAATGTCGATTTGGGCATATTGTAGACATATACTCGAAGTAGGTGTTAAAGGTAAATTAAAGGTTGAATTTCCTCAGTATTTTTCCAGAGAAATGAAAGCATATGTCTGTACAAGGACTCATACACAAGTAGGAACAGCAGTTTTATTCATTTAGTCTCAAATTGCAAATAACACAAAGGTCCACCAGTGGAATGAATAAATGAGAACATGCACACCAAAATATGAATGACTTTCAAAAAATATACTAAGCAAAATCTAGGTATAAAAGATGGTTTCATTTTATAACATTTTCCCAAATTAATCTTACTGACAGAAAGCAAGTTAACAGCTGCCGTAGGAAATAGAGATGAAAAGATTGATTACAAAGGGAAATATCAATACACTCAGGGGTGATTGAAGTATAACGTGATTGTGGAATTAGCTTCACAGATGCGGACATCTGTCCAAACTCACCAAGCTACACTATTTAACATTCCCAATTAACTCTACATAAAAGTATTCCTTAGTAAAATTGGTAAAAATTGAATTAACAATCACAGCTCCTCATTGCTAACAAATCTCATGAGACAGCTCCCACGTTTCTAAGACTACTTACCCACCAATTCAAATTCATGCTGTTTGAATTACTCTTCTAGTACAAGTGAATGAAAAGTAATGAGTCCTCAACACTATTTTCCCCCGGCACCACAGAGTTTTTAAGACAGAGGTAGTCAGCGATATAGTGCAGTTAAAACATCAGATAAGAAAGACAACAGGATTATGACTTTGCCTCATGAAAACTATACCCTAGTCTAACTGGGTGACACCTGGTAGATCAACTTCAGGTATGATTTACCATAATAGGCACACCCAGATATTAGTCTGTACTTTAGGTGACATAGTTAACACACAAGTTTCCTGAAAGTCTGCTATAATTTATTTACTATACACAGATGGTCACTGAAAACTGTCCTAGTCAACTAAATTAGCCAGCTTCCTAAAAGGAAGAAAATGATTACTATCTTGAAGCTCATATAGGGACAATTAAATTCCAAAATTATTTTACAACCAATATACCTCAGAATACATTTGTCTAGAAGATAATTTATGTTCTAAAATCCAGTTATTTCATAACTCCAAACTTTTATTTCTGTGTTTAGTGTCTCAAAAGGTAAAATGTGTTATGAACACATTATTTCAAAAGATTAGAATACAAGCAAATATTTGTATGCTTATAGTTCTTTACAACCTCACAACATGAGGTTCAACAATCTTACTGTGAACCAATGATTCACAAAAGCACTTTAAAAGAAATTAGAAGCACTTTAGAAGCACTAATATTCTGTATATTTTATCTTCAATACTTTTATGTATGATAGTAAAAATCTTATGTTTTATAAAATTCCTTATTTTTAGAAATAAATTTATTGTGATTTGTAAAACAGAGTAAAACAATGGAAAGTTCTATGAGTGAATATAATCAAAGACTATGTTAAATGTTTTAAAAATGAGCCTGCCTTAAAAATTCCATTAGTCCTACATTTCTATAAAAAACTATAGACTTAGCTGTATTGCATTTTCACAGCAGCAACAGAATTACAACTTTTGACTAACCTGATCTCAGTAGAATGATTCTAAAAGATAACTGCTCCGTATAATAATTTTCTGGAAAAGACAAACACACTTAAACAATTTTTATTTCAAAATATCTACAAAGTTTTAGTTCTCCATTATACAAATAATGTTTCAAAATCCAGACATTATTCAAATGTAACCCAAAGTTATTATACAAATAGAATACACACAAAGATCAAAAATATATATATATATATTCCCTCACCAAACTGTTACACAAATAAGAATATATACAGCTGGTAATTTATTTCAAAGTACAATTATCTTAAATAATGCTGCATCCATTTACAGAAGGTACAAAAATAAACACTAAAGCAAAAGTTAAAGGAACAATAAATTCATTTTGACATCTATAGACACAAAAAACCAATCTGGATCTTAATTTTAGTTCACTTCTCTTTACAATATTCTCAAGATGGGAGAAATTCACAACTCTGTCAGTTATTCCTGACCCTTAATACAGAAGAAAAAAATATGTGAAGAACTATATAATCTGTGCTTTGTATTTGGGGATAGATATAAAAGAATTTTTTAAAAGTTAAATTTGTATAAGTCTAGGTTGAAATTTTCCAAGTAAAATTAACTATTGAAAAAAATCAAATAATTTAAGTTGGAAATACCAGAAGAAAATTCAAACACTCAAAAACTCTTAATACAGTAATCAATAAAGAAAAATTATGACAATGGTTCTGTGCATAAAAAAAAAACAAACTTAAGTAATTTTATGTTTTGCCCCAAAAATTCTCCTTTCTTTTCTGAGCCCGTGTCAGAGTTTGAAAAGCACGGAGACTAGAAGCTGCAGAGCGAGCAGAAATCTCAGACAGTCTGTCCTCATCTGTAATAGAAGAATCCCCAAATCATACTGAGTGAAAACATATTTCCTAAACAAATATTATGCTTTACATAACATTAAAGAGACTAAAAGTATCAAAACTTATAATATCAATGTTGAGTATATCAGAAAAATATCCATTCAATGTGAAATATTTCATGGCAATTTCCCAAGTTTTATTATATATAGGCATTAAACACCTTGGCAGTAAGTGAGCATTTTTCCATTTTGAAATCCTATAATGTCATTACTGACAGTTTATGATTTCTGTATTATTTGGAAACAGGTCATTATGAATTTCCCTAATTTCAGAAGTAATTACTTGGGTCAAAAAGTTTTTTTCTAATTTTTTAAAAAACAAAATGCTCTGCCTTAACTAGCATTTATGTTACATTTCTAAAATAATCTCATGAAATACAGAAGCTATCCTTATTACTGAAACTCCCTATTCTGAGTAAGAAAAATCTATTATAAGTTTATTTATAAACATTGTTCTTCTCCTAAAAAGAAAACAGACCAAGATTCAAAGTTACCAGATATTTTGCATTTGAAAACATAATCAATTTTTACTCTCACTGAATCCTGGGGAAAAAAAGCCTCAAGTTTACTAAAGGAAGAGAACACTCTTAATATATGTAAAGTATTTAATATATAAAATATTGAATTCAAATTTATTTCCCAATTTTGATTGTTCCTGTAAAAATTTAAAATTCATCTCATCATTAGATGCAAATGACCATACAAAACAAAATCTATTTTCCTAATTATATAATTTTGGGCATACTGCAAATTAATAAAAATACAGATATTTAGAAAAATATATTCTATATTTCTGAGTCCCCAAGCTAAAGAGTAGAAACACAGAAAGAAACTGAGCACTGCTGAGAGGTAAAAAGTACTCTCTTAGCATGTTTCCCTAGAAAAATTCTTCACTACTTCTGAGTTTACTCACTTTTAAACAGGGATAATTTCACCCCATCACAGGACTTCAAGGCTCTAACAAAGAATACATATGGAAATACTCTGCAAGCCATGAAGTGTTAATCAAAGACATGAATGTTTACAATTAAATGAACTATCTTATAACAGAATGTCATGTTTTTGTTTTTGTTTTTAGTATCTTATATAACTACTTAAATACCTTCATCATTAAAGGCTTCATGCTGAGGTAACTGGAAATTGTTCATCCTTGCTTTTCCCACTTGAAAAAAATGCAGAAAAAAATTATCCTTCAAAGCCATCAAAGAGCATATAACAATGATATGGTTTGAATGTCTGCCCCTTCAACATTCATGTTGAAACTGAATTGCTATCTAGATGACACTGGGAGTGGAACCTTTCAGAGATGTTTAGGCCACAAGAGCTTTACCTACTTTTCCTCTTTCACCCGCTTTTTCTTCAGTATGCCAGGGAATGCTGCAGCAAGACCTGTGCCAGATGCAGCCCCTTTAGCTGGCATTTCCCACCCACCGGGACCGTAAGTCAATGCATTTCTATTCGTAATGAACTGCCCAGTCTTGCGTATTCTGATACAGCAGCACAAAACAGACTAAGATAATTACAGTAATTCTTAATAAAAGTACACGAGCAGAAGCTTTACTAATTTTTTAATCTTGATAGAAGTTACTACCAAAGGACCACTCTTTGATTTTTAGTGTACTTAGCAAGTATGAAAACCATAAATAACTTCCTAGAATTCAATGTTAATTTTTGATCTAACTGTAAAGAAACATAGTATACTTCTCTTTGGAGATGACAGATTAGACATACACATTTATAAAAGTGATATAAAGTCATAGGACAAAGAAAATGGAAAACAAGAAAACAGTAAGAAATTTTTAGAAAATGAAAAAACTGGAATGGGAGGAGCCTGTAGTGACACCCAAGCAAGCTGAATTCTTAAACCAGCAAATAATCCAATATGACACTAACTTGTTCCCATAATGAATTGGGTTTGGAAGTACTAGGTCTCACTTATACCAGGGAACTGCTTGAAAATCTTTTTACAAAACAGGTAAGACACTAGATTCTTCTCTAAATTTATACAGGTGAATAAAAAGAAGTAGAGGTCTTATCTCTAACAGCTTCTTAGAACTACTATGAATAGGCACCAGGATCACCAGAGAACAACAGTACCATATTCAAAACATACACACATATGTCATAGAAATATGTAAAATGTGTCTCTTCAAAGAGATAAAACATTCCATCCATGAAGTAAGAATGGGATGCTATATAAAAAGTTTGCAATATTAAAAAGTTCTTAGAAATTAAAAATATTATAGAAAATTTTAAAAACAGAAGAGATATAAAATTAGCACTTTCAAATTAACACAAAAAGTGATGGAAAAATTCAAATTAAAATAAAAGAGGTGGACAACAGAAACAAAATAAGAAATAATGCCCATTTATGTCTAACATCTTAGTGATAGCAGTGCCAGAAAATAGAGAGGAAGAAATTACTAGTTAAAATTTCCCAGAAGTAAAAATTTTCCAAAAAGTTCTACAGAGTACCAGTAAAATGAGTGAGAGAGGCCCACTTTGAAACACAGCACTGTACAATATCAGAGTACTGGGCAAGAAGAGAAAATCCCAAAGTTGTCAGCAAGAAAAACAACATAAAAGATGCAGCATTGTTAAAACAGCACAGGTCTTCTCAGCGTTAACTGTGAGTGTAGAAAACAGTAAAGCAATGCTAACAAGACTAAAGAAAAATCACTTCTGATCTTGAATTCTACACACAGTCAACACTAGGCACTGGCCACAGACACTTTGGATGGTCTCTCCAGTGGGTTTCCCATAGGTGTGTACTAAGAACTTGAGAGACACCTCATAGTTCTGTGAAAGTGAAAAGTGTACTTGGTGCAGCACAGTGTACTATGGAGGGTTTTTTGTTTTTTTTTTACTTAAAGATCTATTAAATTAACTAAAAACAAATATAACTTATTAATATATAGTATATTCTTACTGCATTTTACCTATCAGTGTCACACTTTCAAAAGACAAAAAGTTAAAAGCAAAAACAAAGAAAACTACCATTATGTTGAAATTCTGGATCTCTCAGCGATCCCTGAATCCGACGAGCAGGATGCCAGCAGGCTGGAGTACGTGGTGGAGAAGGCAGCTGTCCACGGGTGTTTGTTGGACAGTCCGGAATTTTTGAAACTGGAAGAGTTGTCTCAGCGTATCTGGGGATATTGCCGTCAGAATCTTCCCGTAAAGGCAAAGGATCAACTGTTTTTATACCAGCAGCAGGAGAAGTCAGTAGGGATATAGCACGGCTTCCTTTCTAAATGACAAAAAAAGATACATATATGTATGTACATATATAAAGAAACCAAACATTTAAATTTAAAAAAAACAGGAAACATGAGGAAAATGTATTGTAACCTTCATGGGAGGGTAGGTAGTGGTTATAAAAGCATAACAACCAATATAAGCAGATTTAACTGGATAAAAACAAAGAACATCAACATTTTTAAAATTTTAAAAAATGACAAATTTGGGGAAAATATACAATGTATATGATTGACAACAAATTATCATCATTGCTACTTAAGCATTTTCTTTACAAGTAGTAAGAAAAACCTAAAAGCTTAAAAATAATATAAATAAGCAATTCATATGTACACAAATATAGTTAACATGTTCTACTTCACTAATACTCAAATCATTACAAAACAAAAGCACTGAGGTAACAGCTTCTTACTTACCAAATTGCAAAAGTTTTAAAAATAATAATACCTAGCACTGGCAAGGATATAGAAAACTGGCACTCTACAGATTTATTAAAAGCATAATCTTTCCAGGGAGCCAACAAAACAGCAAAAGTTTTTAAAAATGTGTGTCCTTTCACCATGCATTAATGCTTAGAGCATATTTACCCAAGAAGAGAATAATAATGTGAAACAAAAATGTAGCTAAAGAATTGACTTCTTTTAGAGTATTTTTTTTCAAAACAGAAAAATTTAGAAGTAACAAATCTGAATAAAAATGAAGGATAAATAATAATTTCTGGCTAAAGAATTTCTATACTATAGATTGCACATCATGTTAAAAATAAGATATAAATGATATTTAATGAAATGAAAATGAGTTCAAGATGGGGTTAAGAAAACTAGATCATGAAACCTAATCTATAGTATAATAAATACACTGATAGACATACACAGAAAAAGGCTTCAATGAGAGACAATGAGTGTTTTATTAGTGGTCAGTATTTTCGGTTTTCCACAATGACAATAATAAATCATTATCCTCAGGGCTGGGGATTTAGCTCAGCGGCATAAGCGCCTGCCTTGCAAGTACATGGTTGTGAGTTCAATCCCCAGTACCGATTAAAAATAAATAAAATAAAATAAAATAAATCAGTATCCTCAAAATTCCTAACAATTTTACTCTTTAACGGAATATAAATTAGTAAAATTAAATACAATTCCAAACTTTCCTGATCATTCCCTCTAACTGCTGCCTTGACTTGAGTCTATAGTGCAACACTAAGAACACTGCTTTCTAACCTTAAGTATCATGCCCTGCCGTTGGAGAGCTGACTGCTTCAAAGCAGAGATGGCCTGAAGTCTCAGTGAACACACACACATTTTAAATCAATGGCTAGGATAAACTACAAGTCTTCCACTTGTCTCCCTTTTTAACTATAAATACCACTTAGTATATATATAATATGAATAGTTCTAACAGGAAGTTGTTTTATGTTTTTCTACATATATCAAAAGTTTGGTATCTCTGTCAAATTGGTTTTACTATTGTTAAAAAGGCCTGAATGACACCTGCAAAATACTGACACACGGCGTTCCCAGGTTTTATATACGTGATTGCAACATCTGCTTTTGAGTCTAAAGACTCCTTTCTGGCCTCACTGATTCCATTCTGCCCTCTATGGCCACCGTGAGTTGATGTGCTCTGTAAGTCAGATCCTATTTGCTCGGTTGGAGAGCATCTGCATTTTCCTCACAGCACTTCCCACTATCTGAAGTTATCTTTCTAAAAAATTATGTCTATGTCTCCCAATGAAATTGGAGGGTTCACGAAGGCAAGATTTTGTCTTAATCACTAAATGAATCCAAAACCCTAAAATGAGTTGCAATATACTAACAGCCCATTAAATACTGAGTTGAATAAATGAAAATGAAACCCTTATTTCTCTCCAAAGAGGGCCCAAAGTTTTTGCTCTCAGTGCACAGCATCCCCATTAATCCTCGTGGAAAGCTAGAGATGTAGGTAGGAGTCATCCATGTTCCCATATTTGAAATTGTTCAGTTGTTTCCCATTGCTCTCGAGGCAATGCTAGAAGTTCTCAATGTTGCTATCTTTTCTAACACATGCTGCACTATGCTCCCTGGTACACAGGGTACTTACTAGTCTTTGTTTCTTAATAGTCCATTCTTTTTTCTACAGGATCTTGGCACATGACACATTCCTCCTCCCCATCCTTATTGTTATTAGAACATCTACTTCCTCTGTATCTTAGGTGAATCATTTTTTTTTAAGAAGTATCCTTTGATTTCCAAGAACCTTCTTCCCGACCTTCATGATTTGGCCAATTCCTTCTGGAATAGCACTATGAACTTTGCTTATTAGTTTTCAGTATAGCGTTTTTGGTTTGATTAACATCTACCACCTATAATATAGTATAAGTAATTTAAAGGTAAGTGGGTAAGAGACATCTCCTGAATGAACAGCCAATATTTGAAAATGCTCTCCTTGATGAACAAACCAAAACTGTAAGCACTCTACTCATTAACAAGTTTTATGAGATGGCATGGGTTAAGGGTGAAAATCATGTGCTCTTAGGGTAGAACAACTGGAATTAAAGTATCCTCTATCACATGATAGCAATGTGACCTCAGTTTCATTGTCTAAATAAGAAAAATATCAAACATCTACCTCCCATAGTCATTCTGAAGACGAAACAAATTAGCACATGTAAGCTGCCCAATTCACTTTCACAATTCAAGGTACATAAGTAGAAGTTAATAGAGGAAATTTCTGGACAGTATGATAATGTATTCTCCCTAATTCGCACAGTAAAAAGAAATGTAAGGTGTTACAAATCAAACTGAATAATCAGAATGTTTATTGGAAACTGAAAGACTTCTGGGTTTCATTTCATATATAACAATAGCTTTTATAAGAAAAATTTTTTAAATGTGAATTTCAAGTTTAATGACATACCAGGAATTAACAGATAAACAACAATAAATACCCAAATCTAGTTCCTAGTACAGATCCTGATAAGGCTAATGGTAGCGAAGTGACATGAAGGGATTTCTAATCAAGTTGTTAATATGAATCCTGCCTGTTTCTGAAATTTGCAATTAAAATGTTAAAACCACATTGTGTGCCCTGTAAGGAAAAGATTGGCATAAAAATGTTAAAGGACAATATTAGCCTAGAGTGTTCAAAAAATTAATTCCACAATAAGTGAAAATAGTACATATAAATCCAGCTGCGACTATGGATTATATCGTCCACTTCGGCTGAGTCAGGCTTGCAAGCACAACTTCCTAGAAGCTCACACCAAGTGGCAGCCAGCTCCCGAGGCTGGGGCAGAAAAGTTCACAGGAGCAAAGGAGTCCTAACCCATTATTCTCATCAGTCCTAACTGGAATCCTATTGTCACATCTCCTCCAATAAAGCAACATACACATAAGCAACAGGAAATAGATGTTTAATCACTTACTCATTCAACACATATGTAATGAAGTCCTGCTGTGAAGTGGGCTCCATCGTAAGCAGTGGGTTTGGGGAAACTGTGATTCCATTTTTCATCTCTCCCCACACCCTGAAAACCCCCACTGTGCACTGTGGAACTCATGAACCACCATAAGGAAATCTCATCTTTTCAACCACTTCTCCAAACAGTCTGTGTTCTACTTCAACCACTTACACTCCTGATTATATGTGAAGTCATCTGCTGGTCCTGTCACATTTGCACTGTTTTCACCATCTCAAGTCCTACAGTACCTCCCCTAACCAATTCAACCGCTACAGGAGACCGCTGTTATCACTTCCCTGCACATACCTTAACTCCCTTACCATCACTTTGTCATAGTCTTAACACAACATATGACCAACTCCAGTCTTATAAATCCAACTCTACCTACCCTGTACCTCCAAAATAAAAAATCCCTGAAGAAAACAACCCACTCCATCTGTCTCATATAAAATGTGTGACTACCAATCTAAAATGGTCCCTTCACATTGTTATCATCACAGACTCAAGAAACTCAAAAAAACAACAAATTCTGGCAAAATTATGGGGGAAAAAGGAACTCTTCCACACAGGTGGTGAAAATGTAATTTAGTACAACTACTATGGAAATCAGAATGGAGATTCCTCAAAGAACTAAGAATAGAAATTCCATTTGATCCAGCTATTCCCCAAAATTAAAGACATCATGTCACAGTGACACATGCACGCCCATGGTGAGCAACATGCCTTACAATAGCTGACTTGAAAATGCCCATATGTCCATCAACAGATAAACAGATAAAGAAAGTATGGTACATGACAGAATACCACTCAGTCATAAAACAAAGAATAAATTTTGAGTCATTTGTAGGAAAATAGATAAACCTTGAGATAACACTTAGTGAAATAAATCTGAAACAAAAGGTTTAAATATTGCCTGGTTTCTCTTACATGAGAAACCAAAGTACAAATAATTTAAACAGCACAATAAAAGACAAATGATACAGGGAGGCAGATTACTAGGAGATGAGAAGGGGATGTGTAGATTAGGACAGAAAGGCAAGGGAAAAGGGATCAAGATGTGATTTATATGTGCACCAACTCCCAACGATGAATGTATTCATTGTATATATCACAAACATGCTAATAAAAAAAATTCTTTTTTAATTGCCTTTGGTAGTTCCCATTTCCCTGGCTCACTCACTCCACCACTCTCCAACAAGATCATTTTGAGCCTCCTTCCCTTTCTCAGGTCTGCAACGTTTTCTTCCGCAGCCTCTTTCTCAGCAAGGGTACACCTTACACATCACCAAGAAGCAATCGGAAGAGGCTTCCAAAGCTCCTGCCACCACACCTCCCTATGGTCCCAACAGTGCCCGTGAGCTCTGCCTTCCCTCTGGTGACAAGGGAGGGTACCAGGTGCCTGAGACCAACCCTGCCAGTCTCCTCTAGATCCCAACTCTTCCTCCTACTCGACATCTTCCCAACAATCCCCCTCATTCCTGTCATATCAAACCCCTCTTTGTTGTCAAAATTATTCTCATCAATATACAAACATGCTGTTTCATTTCCATCTTGTTCTCGCTTCTTACAGCTACCACAGCTAACTCTGTTTTCCATCTTGGAAAACCTTTTGTGACAGCTGTCTTCAACCCCTCTGCTCTCTTGACCCTTCATTTTTTGCCTTTTGTCCTCCTTTTCACCAAACTACACTGATAGGTTGTTAATGTCCTCCAAGTTCCTAAATCAAATAACTAATTCTCATGTATTACTGACTCATCAGTATCACTGATACACCTTCCATTACACCTTCAGGCTACCAGTCTCCTGTATGTTCCTACTCACTTGCTGATCCTCTCTTACTTCTGCTGGTTAACTTCCTAATATCAAAAAATTAGGTCTCAGACAAGTCTGCACCTACTCTTCTCTATCTATAACCACTTTTTTGATGATCGCCTCCAATAACGCCTATACTGAGGGTAGTGAACCTATGGCACACAGTTTTGCTTTTAAGACAAAAGATGTTAATGCATGAGTTGCTTTTTCTAAACTAAAACACTAATATTCAGGTTTAATTTCAGTGTTTGCACTTTGCAATAAGTAAGTGAGTTCTGGGTTGCAGTTTGGGCACTCATCTCTGAAAGGTTCACCATCACTGACTAAACCATCTACACGATAAAGATCTTCAAATCAAGCCCAGCACAGAGGCACACACCTGGAATCTCATTTACCCCACTGGGAGACTGAGGCAAGAGGATCACAAGTCTGAGGTCAGCCTACGTAATTTAGAGAGACCCTGTTTCAAAATGAAAAATGGGCTGGAAATGTAGCTCAGTGGGAGAGCACTGCCTAGCTAACTTCCTAATCAACATGTCTGGCTATAAAAATAACAAACTTCTCAAACTGAACATGTTCCAAATGGAACTCTTAATCTTTCCTAATACTTCCTTTCCCCACATCTTAGTTAAGGGACAACTCTATTCCTGTTACCAGGTCAAAAATCTTGAATCATCCTTGCCCTGCTTTGACTTCCACCATGGCACTTAGCACCACCCATGTGTCCTGCTGTCTCTCCTAGTCTCTGACCATCTCTCTTCTCTGCCAAAGTTCAGGAGGACCAGGATTTTCCTCTTTGGCTTATGCTGCATCTTCAGTGCAAGACAGTGCCTGGAACATGGTCTAAATACAAGTGCTGCATGAAACATGTTCAATAAATAATACTGCTGCTCTTCTCTCCCTTCCTGTTGAGTCACTAGCATCATTTGGAAGTTTAGCAGCAGCACTACATTGCCACTACCAGATAAAAAGAAACAAAAATTCAATGCATTTTCCTTACCAAAAGTAGGTCAACAGTAGCATCTCCTCATAGGATAGGCATAATTTTCTAAAATCTGAAGTATCATTTTTTTTTCAAACCTATCTTCCCTAAGACAGTGACTAACAAATCTCTAGAAGAAGATGCTTTTCCCTCAGATATAAATATTTACCTTAGTAAAATCATTCTTTGGAGTTCCTATGCCACCCTGAGAAGACATTTTTCTCCTCTGCTCTGAGATTGGAGGTTTCACCTTTGATGGGGACACTAAAACAGCTCCACCTGGAAAAATGCAGATGCCAGGTTTCAATCAAATTAACTTATGGAGAAAAGGTACAGTAAGAACTGCATGGTGTTTGCCCATTACCAACAGCTGGAGTAGTGAGATCATGATGAGTCCTTTGGATTCCACCAAGTTCTCTCAGCCTCGGAGTAGGAAGCCTGCCTCCTTTCCCTGAGGATACAGAAGAATCTGACCTACAAGTGGAAAAAAGTCTATTAGGAAGCATGTCCTCCAAAAAAATGTGATCAAAAGTACCTTGTCAACATTGTGAAAGATACAGCATTTAAGGAAGGCAATTTTGTTTCTGAAAAAATAAATCGATAGGCATTTAAAAGGGACTAAATAATGAAAAAGAGGACAATCACCAAGAATTACCAACAGCACAGCTGAGAATTCTTCCATTAAGCCAGGGGCCAATCTCTGCACTAGTCTCACCCACCATGAAGGAAACATGATTTGGACTATATTCAAAAGGTTACCAATGGTCAAGAACCAATTCCCAAAGCAATCTACATATAAAACAAAGTTTCCAGAAATCACTTTAAAAACACTCAAAACAGTGTATTTTTTTTTTAGTAAAACTATCAGATATTAATAAAGACTAGCTTTTTATCCTTACAAAAAGTCATTCTTCTGGATACATTTGCAAATCTGGCAAATCATAATTATAAGACATGAGTGAAAATAATCCTATTCCTTCCCCTGGTAGCCCTGTGTTTAATTACCAATTAGAAATGACTCAAATATTTAGTGGACCAAATTATAAACCATATAGCAGTGCCCACTTTGTGATGTTAAGGTAAAATCTTATTAGTCATAAAACTAAAAGTGTAAACCACTATACTTAATGACAAAACGAAATACAGTTTAGTCATGTACAGTGATACACTGAGAAATGCACAGCCCTCACCCTTCTTCTATGTTGTCTGCCTGAGATTTCTCGTGTATGCCCAGTTTCTCTGGCTCTCCCACATGAGCTTGCTTGTCACTTCCTCTCTCCTCCTCCTCCTCTTTCTCCTCTCTGGGCTGCTTCTGCATGTCTTCACTCGTGTCCCCTGCATCCCAAGCCAGCTGCCTCCTAACAGGTAGGGTGGGAGCCTCTGACACATCCAGTTTCTCCAAGGTGCTTTTCTGGGGCTGTTCTTCCAAAATCACTCTTTTTTCTTCTGGTTTTGTAGGAAGGCATTTCTGCAGAGTCTTATGGCTTGTGGGATCCCTGCATTATAAAACAAGTTTAATTTTAAATTTAAGTAGTTTGAGTTTCCCAGTTTATATTGATTTTAGTGAGATCATCATTTCCTTCCACTGTTCACAATTCCCACTGCCTTGTCCATATATTAAAGAAAGAATCAAATTGAGTTTATCTTATAGTATAATAAAAGTACAATGTGGAATTTCTATTAAAATATTTCCAAAATATAATTTTCTTCCCTTACTCCTACCCTCATATAAACATACTTGTATCTCTAATGACAAAAGTCATGCTTAGCATCAAAACTGGCATTCACATGCACAAACTAGAACCCTACAAGTTATAACTAACTCAGTTACTACAGTGATATCACCAAGTCATGTACTTATGCACAAAGTCATATATTTGTGGCTAAATATACTGATTCAAGCTTTAGACTCTCTTTTTTCACATTAAAAAACACATTTTGTGATTTTCTTTTAAATGAAACCACAATTAGAATTTAGAAATTTGGTGTGCATAACTATATTAACAACTGAATACTGTTTTATTTACTACAAACCACTCTACACATAGTCAAACCACTTTACAACCTAAAATAGCATAGAATTTTCCCATAAAATCAGGCGCCAATCTCCACATGAGCCACAAAATCCACTAATGAATTATAATAGCTGTGTACTAACAGCTTGTATTTTCTGAGTTTTTATTGTTACTCCCTTTTCTTCTTTTTAAAGTCCTTTCACATCTACATCTTTCTACTGTGATTGTTACAAAGAATATTATAAAATCCAGTCTTCTAAAGTTTCATTATGTATTATTTATATATAAATTATAGAGTATATGTAACTTTACTTTCATAGAGAATAAATTAAAAATAATAAATAAGTGGCGGACATATCTTCATTTGACCAAAGACAAGTTCTGAGTAATCATGGCATGTTCCTGTATCACTCTATGGTATGCATAAGCTACAACACGCTTTTTCACTATTCACAAAGAACATCTCACCCAGCAAGATCTAATGCTCTGATGTTGCTACTAATGCTTCCTTCTGAGCTAGTGGTTGAAGAAACATCCCAACAGCAATTCTTATCAGACAAAATCTGATTCAGATGGTCCCGAGAAAAATGTGTTCCCTGAACTCGTTTCCTGTAAAACTCAGCTTTTTCTCGGAGTTCTTTAACCTACATGAGAGGGAAGACATCATCTATTATTGTAAATGCTCTTTCACAAATATTACCAAATAGCATATCAACGAAACTTCACAAATACAGCCAGAGACCAAGAAAAAAGGAAGGCAAAAATAGCCACATACAGTCATCAGACTATGTGCATTTAAGCAGAAATTAAAACAAGCTAAAGCAGGATGCAGTTATTTTATTTCAGATCAGCAGGCAAGGGAAATTCATAGCAGCTAAGACAAATACTGACATATTTTTTCTCCAACTGAAATTACTCAAGTATTCTACGCATTAGTAAAGTTTGTAAAAGCTCAAAAGCAACCAACCTCTGCATACCACATGGCATTTAGAGAACCCTAGGGGAGGAATACAGAAACACACTTAATGACAGGTTAATATCATAACTGAATATTAACGGGAATTACTGTACCATATTACTTCTCCTTCTAAACATACAATAAGTTTGTCAATCAATATTTCTTAGTATGTTTAGTAAATTTAATGGAGGCAACAACGATATCTTAATATTACCTTGAAAATCACCCACATTCTTGCATGGCTAGGATATTGAGGATGACAGGTAATTTGATCACTATTCCTACTTTTCCACTTCTAAAAAGAGTACTCACAGGGCAGAAACTCCGAGCCTGCCTTTTTCTTGGCTTTAACTACATATGCTTCTACTAACTAGAGAAGTTCCCAAGAGACAGCTGTGATGCTTCCCTGTCCAAATCCCTCATATTCTCATGGAATCAGTAAAACCTCAACTTTTAAATAATGTATTAAATATATAATTAAGAAAAAATTTTCACAACATAAAAATTTTAATATATTAAACAAGGTGATGGAATATAACAAAAATTCTGATGAGCTATAAGGTCATTTGAATTCTCTTATTGCAAGTAACATTTTATACAAAAAGGAGACTTCCAACCATCTAAAATCTTTGTTTCATACATCATACTGCCACCTACTGGCTTTTCTAAATACAACTCTACAATGTTAAATAAAAAAAAAAAAGGTATTTTACCATTAAAATTCTTCTTAAAATCTTTCTTCTTGACAAAATTCTACATTTTCTATCATAAAGGTAAACTACTAGCACTAAAAAGATGCCAGGATATTGGGCTAGACCACATCTGCTTCACTTGAAGGGAAAAAGCAAATAATGAAACTTGGTGATGTGAAAGCAGTTGGAGAAATATTATCCTTGGCTCCTTACAAACACTATTTTGAATGTAAAAAGATTGAAAGTGCTACACTCTAGAGAAATAGCTATTCTCAGCTCTAAATGAGCCAAACAAAAAATAATCCTACAGGGTAATCTGAAGTACTGTTTTCTTCACTGCCAAAAACATAACTGTCCTATGCTCACTTATCATTTGTAATAATTCTTGTACTTCAAAATAAAAGTTCTAGCTAATAGTTTTTATACTTAAAGGCAGAACTAGCCACATAAGTTAAATCTGTTTAGCTTCTAACCAGGGTACTCTGAATGCACACAAACCTTGTTAAACAGTGTCTGATATACTCTAGATTTTATTTCTAGTAAGTGCCTGAATGTTTCAAACGTTACATGAGCCACTCCATCACTTCTATGAAATTTGTATGCTTTAGCATCACTTGCTCTTCTGTGTTCCCAAAGTCCTCCTCTATTAACCTATGAACTCCTTGAGATGCACGGAAACAGAGCAGTTAAAAACTGATTCCATAACCTAATTAAGAAGTAGGCTTGAACTAGACAGCTGGCTGCCAAAGATAAGCAAGAAACTCCCTTGTATTTAATGAGCTTACAGTCCAATAGACGACCTTAACCTATACCTAAATATTCTACTGCTGGTACCATCCATACTGAATAAACAAGTAAGACATAAACTGAAGGAGAGGATCAAAGGGGTCTAATCAGGACTACCCTGTGCGTTGGGCAGCATAGGAAGAGCAACAGAGGAGATGCATTCTACCCAGGTAAGAACACCTTATTGCTTGACAAGTGAGAGATGAGCAAAGAACTCCTCTACATACAGTTTTGAAATCAATTATATTTAGAAAGGAAAGAGAGGAGACATTACATAGAAAACCCATAAAACTTTACCTTATTCAATTCTATCTGTTACTGATATTTAAAACTCAATGCATTAAATTCTCCTTATCAGCAATGGTTATTAATAATCCCAGTGATAATATCATATTTTTAGAAATACAGGTTTTTAAACTTCTATAATCCTAAATTAAGATGAAAAATTAGGAAGGTAGCATCTCCCAAAGTGAAATGTTTTACTACAAAGACAAAAAAAAATTAATAGTTTGGATTCAAGAACCACTACAACCAACAACCAGAGTCACTTAAAAGGGTAGAAGTAAACCATGGCCAACTCAAAACAACACATGCATCCCTTTCTGAGTCAAGTAAGGCCATCAAATTATGTAATACAAGAGTAAATACTAAATAGGATGTTTTGATTTCCAAATTACTTTTCCCAAATTACTCTTTCCAAATTAAGAGTTCAATAAAGTCATTTAAAATTATATGCAGGAAAACCAAACTCAGAAAACTAGACAAAAAGACAAAACTTGTTTAACCTCAAAAATCATGCCCCAAAATTGAGAAGTCAACCTTATATTTAGTCCACACAATGCCAGTCACACAACAGACTGTCTCTCAAATGTGGGACTTTTCCTTGAAACAAAATCCGATTTGTCCTATTCTTTGTGAATACGTATTAAAGTTACTTTAACCAATAGTTTGGATGATTAAAAGATCACCTAAGAACCAAGCAAAAAAGAAATTTAACACAGATTCAGCAATTATTCTGAGGATAGGGACCCAACAATTGCAATTGCTGGTTATTAATGAAAGCAATTTTTAGCCAGGCAGGGAGGTACGGCCTATAACCTCGGCACTCTTGGGGGACTAAGGGAAGAGGACTACAAGTTTGAGCCCAGTGTAGGCAATTTTGTGACTCAGTGAAATGCTGTCATAAGACAAAACAAAAGAGCTGGGAATGTAGCTAGGCTAAGGCCCTGGGTTTAAGCCTAGTACAACCTGGCTTATAGGTAAGCTTTATAAAGCAACAGGTTATATTACAGAGATGACAAACACAAAACCACCTAATAAAACCAACTACCTAGATGTTAAACAAATAGATACTTGGGCCTTAGAATAAAACACCCAATAGCTTTGCTATAAATAAATGCAGTAAGTATATTATTTCAATAATGTAAAAGAAAACGAAGATGATTCTGGACTAGAAAACTATGAGACTCAAAAAGTGAGTTAATATTCTCATGATGAAGTCATGACACCAAAGCGCATCTAAATACATATACATTCTATTAAATGTTAGGAGTGGGGAAAGGAAAAAGTATTTTACATTAGGTTCCTATTCATCAGGTATGTAGAGTAAATATCTTCTAGGAAAAATATAAAACTAAGCTTTTGGCAAACATGGCCCAGGCTAAATGCCTATAACCCAGTTAAGGAAAACTGTGATTAACATCATTGACCACTGACTTTTTAATGAAAAATTTTCATTCTTTTCCAATTGTAATTTATTTTTTAATGATTTTGCTTAAAGAAGCTAAAATAAACTACTCTTCTAATTTAAATATGTATAATTACCAGTAGGAATAAAACAAATAAAAAGTGAAATTACCAAGTATTATAACAAGAAACCTTGAAAAAAGAGATCTTAATGACATTGTCTTCCACCATGACAAGATGAGAAATTTTACCTTATGACTTAATGCTTACATTTGAAATGTAAACACCAACTTGTAGAAATATAAACACCAGCTTATACAAGTCTCAGAGACAAAGAGAGGATCTTTCCAAAACAAGAGCTTCTGATGACTTCAACCAACTAAAGTGGTACCACATTAGTGGCCAGCTTCTATTTATTGGCCACTCTGGTCCTCAGTGATCACACTGCGTTCTGCGTGTGTCCCCAGGTTTCCCATCAGACACAGAGGTCTGCCAAGATCAGTGATATTCAGAAAGGGCTTAAGAGTCCAGCTGACTGGATTCTTCCTTCCATCATGGCTGCTTCTGACACTCATGTTTTCAGCTAGATTTCACTGGGGTGAACAGATGAAAGCGGTTCCAGGAACTTCCTCCTTCTACCAGGGCTGCCTCTGAGCTATGCTCAGGCAGAGCACTGCGAGAGCCACCATGGTGGGAGGAATCAAGTAAGCTCTCCCTTAAACAACATGAGCGACACAGACATGGCCAGGACACATGTCCAGGAGCCGCCAGGGCAAAGAACCAGCAGCAGTGCTAGCACCTTCTCCCAGAGGCTGACACAATTCTTGGCCATGGTTTTAAGCGACAAGATTCTTTCTCCATCCAAATCATCCCTCTGGGAATGTTTATTGATATTAAACCCAAAAATGTTTTAATCTAGCTTGTGCACTCAGAAAAAAAAAAATGTTAAGACATTATTTTAAAGATGTTAATTATATAATAATCAGGAACATTTCATTGCTTATCCTTGGACTATAAGAAGCTCCACTAAAGTAACACTTCTCAGCTCTAGAAAATAATCACCCTTTCTTAACACCTATCTTTAGGCCTCTAGAATTGCTTCTGCATTATGGCACCCCATATAGAACCCAAACCTCTAAGAATTCAGACTGCACCTTCTTTTTACTTACAGATAACAGTATACTAAGAGCGGGCCCCACTGTCAAACACTTAATTTTCTCTTGAAAATTAATCTCCAGTTGAGAGCCTGGAGGTCTCAATATTATAAGAAAATCACATCTATACTGATATGATTCTACAACTTGAGTTCACATAACTGAGCACAGTAAAATGCTTAACTGAAAAGTATTTTTTAACTTTAAAGGCTTTAATAACAAAAAATTTCTAAAAAGTCTTATTATAAAAATAGTAAACATATTGATAAATTATATCTTAATGCATACAACTTTCAGTTTCTGATACTTACAGTGCCCTTACTATACCACACAGCTCTATAGTCCTCTATTACTAAATGAAACTCTCTGTGAAATTAAATTGTTATATAAGCTACAAGACAATGTAAAATTATGAACATTCACCTGATTTGGCATGTTTTCCTTCACACGTGTCCAAGATCCACCTTTATATAAATACTGAGCAGGACTCAGAAATTTTGCTTTATATTCAGAATTCACCTTCCTAACAAAGACAAAATGAAAGTAAGTATTTTGCTATGTTGACCATCTAAATACTATGATATTTTTCTAAATAAAATACATACCCAAGCTTTTGATGTCTCCAAGGAGTAAGCTTCTTTTTAGGCTGGTTTGAGTCTTTCGGTGCCATCTCTGCTTCTAATTTTAAAGGATCATCCATTTTATTACACTAAAATAGAAGTGATTTAAGTTTTTATGCTTAAAGGATGTTATACTTTAAAGTAAAAAAAACAGATGCTATGAAGTTATGCTTGAATATCAATTACATCTGTGTCTTCAGAAGTAAGTTTTATAATCCCACCACTGAAGTAGATGAAGGTAGGAGGATCATAAAAGTTCAGACCCCACTGGGCAACTCTATAAGATCTTGTCTCAAAAAAATAAAAATGCAAAGGTCTAGGGATGTAGGGATGTAACTCAGTGGTAAAGTACCCCAATATTACCCAAAAAAGAGTAAGTTTTAACTAACAAAGATCACAGAAATCAATAAGCAGGTTATAAAAGTTGCATATCTTTTTTGTTTATGTTTTGTTTTGTTTTTGCTTTTGTAGTACTGAGGACTGAACCCAGGTCCTTTGCACTGAGCACCTCCAACTATCTTCCATGTTATTTTGAAACAGGGTCTCACGAAGTGCCCACACTGGGCTCTAACTTGTGATCTTCTTGCCTCAGCCTCCCACATGCTAGGATTACAGCTGTGTGCCCCATGCCAAACTGGCTAGCTTGGTTTTTGAAGGTCAAGATATAGTTTCACTTTCTAATCAAGATCTAGATTCTAATGGAAGGAAATTCAAAGACTAACAAATACTAATTTAAATAAACTTATCTCTCCATCCTGGATGTGCTTAATTTTTTTTTTTTTTTTTTTTTTTTTTTTGAGGCAAGATCTCACCATGCAGTTCAGGCTGGCCTTTAGCCAAGGCTAGCTTCAAACTCACAGCAATCTTCTTGCCTTAGTCTCCAGAGTGCAGGGATTACAGGTATGCTCCAACACATCCAGCTCATTCAAATGTTGTATTAAATGTAAGGTTCTGCTGAATAAGCTACCACAACGTTTTACTAACGTAACACTTTTTCTTCCCCAAGAATGTCAATGGTCCCCCCACAAAAAAAAATCCAAATACACACACATATTTTAAACTACTTAAGTATGCTAATTTAATGCCAGTATAATTCACACAATTTACTTCAGTGTAAACAAACAACTGATTCTTTGTGTGGCCACAATTTTACTTTTAGTTATATACTTTCTATTTTTAGGAAACATCAAGTATCAGGTATCAACATTATAGAAAATTCAAAAAATAGTATTTAAACTTCATTTTCCTATAATGTACAATGATATCTAGCCTGACGCCACAACTTAAAAGGGGCTACACAATGAAACAGTTGTTTGTATACACTGAAATAAATTATTGTATGTGTATTATACTGGCATTAAATTGGCATGCTTAAGTAATTACATACATATTTCTATTACTTAATTCAATCTATGTGTTTATATTATTCCTGTTACCTCTGGGACTTACACTACTGTAAGGCCAATCATTTGATATTAAACATAACAGACTTACATAGTGTATTGCTAAGTATCTATCGCACTATTATTTTGAAACTATCTCTCCACTAGCCTAAGAGCTGCTTAGGGTTTGTGTGTTATTCCTATTTTCTTAGCATCAAACCAGTGCTGGGCTCCAACAACATACTCAATGAACATCTGACATTTGATGAACAAATAGATGAACTAATGAGTTAGCAAAAAACAAGTTTGGGTGAAAGAAAATTCAAGAGTCTAAAATAATGGATAATTTGTTTTGTTTAAAGTTTAAAAGTTGGTGAATACCTTTTCAGGAGATAACGTTCCAAGATTTCCTTTGTCTTTCAAATCCTTTCTCAATTTTTGTTCCTTCACTGGAGATAAACCCTTGAAATTTCTTTCGTACTCGGTTTCATGGATGATTGAGTTACCTTTGAATTGTGGAACAAATTTGCTTTTATTGTAGAAAACCTTAAAATAAAAATTAGTTTAGTTTAGTTTAGTTCTTTCTGTTTGTTAAGTATATAGAATTTAGGTCTTCAACTGCTTTTATCACATATGTATTTGAATTATAAGACACAAGCAAAATTATATTTGATTCTAACTTTATTTTACATGACTAATTAATATTCAAAGGTCAACTTTCTATAGCCATTGCTGTGTTTTGAAAGAATAATAATAGTAATCAAACAATTCTTAAGCTAAAATAAGTAATAAGTCACACTTGTGTTTGAACTTTTCTCCTCAGTTTCCTATCTATCTCCTATAGGGTAAGGTACATATTACTAATATGGACACAGACATTAACTTCATTAAGACAACTCTTTTTAACTATATAGGGTTTTTTGCTCCCTAACATGAATTTTCTTTCTCCCTGAAATAACATGAAATTAAGTGCAAAATTCTTATTATTTTATACCTAATAAGTCCAATCTGGTTGGGTTTTGGTTTGGTTTGGCTTTTGGGGGTTTGTTTGGTGGTGGTGGTTGTTGTCATTGTTTTTACCTTTTCCTTTGCTTATTTTTAGCTCTTTCATTCAGTCAAGGAAAAAGTTCAGGTGAGTATTATGCTTCTCTTTTTAAATGTTTCCTTCTACCCTTAATATTTTACAATATAATTTCTATCTTACAGGATATTATCCCTGATCACAAAGAAAGTAAATGGGAAGTATGGGGATCTTAAATAACTCACATGGTACCAGGGCTTGTCATGCTGAGTGGCCTATCTCCATACAGAGCCAATCCAACAGGACACCTCTTAGCTTTATATAACCCCAAGAACTTCCCAATCGAAACCTGTTCTGGCTGGGGAATTAGCTCAGTGCCTTGCAAGTGCGCAGTCATGAGTTCGACCCCTAGCACCAATTAAAAAAAAACAAAACAAACAAACAAAAAAAACCCTGTTCTGACTCCTTTACAAATTAATGTAAGACAGCCTTTCAGAAAATAGGTGTCTAATGAAACTGAACAGCTCTGTTAGGGGGCCACCATGAACAAACTTTGAAAACTCATTACAGAGCTCTTCAATCCACAGTAATGTTTTGAACTTACAAAAAGCATTTGCTTCCAAAAGAAGTTCTATGAAACCTTCACTAATAAAATCAATAAAATTACTAATGAAGATATGGCAAATGATTTCTTTTACATTGTACTTCTAATTCTATAAAAATAACATTTCTACACATGCTTTTACTGACATGTAAAATTTGTTAATAGGGCTTTGTTTTGAATCAGCTCTATGTTATAGGTCAAATCTTTTACAAAAACTGAACAATCATAATTTTCAGGTCATAATTTTTTTAGGTATATTTACTATCCAAGAACATCTGTGAGCAAGCAAAAGTCTTTTTCTCTAGGCTAATAACATACCATCTTCTATTAATTATATGTTCCTAAAATGTTATATCAGCTTCAGTAACAAACCCAAACTGCTACAATTTATCTGATCCCTGGTGTTATTATCTTAGTGTAAGATGATTCATGCTAATTATCCTCTCAGTTTGTACAGATATATAATGTACACAAGTGAATGATAAAGTATAAGAGAAAATGGGGAGATGGGGAGTTGTGTGTATATAAAGAAAAATACAAAGACCAGGAAAAAGAAAAGTTTGCTGTCGTGGGTCTCTAGAGATATTAAAAGTGGAGGTATTTCCTACCAAGGCCTGAAAGCACTATGTGATTAAAAACACAGCTGAGATTTCAAAGTCTAAAATCTTTTTAAAGGATGGTAATGGTAAAACAACAGAATGTTTATTAGAAATGGTACTTCAAAATTAAAATTGTGCAAGAGTATAATGAAATCCAATAGCACATTTAGTTATCATTACAGCTTTTAAGTTCCATAAGTATAGTTAAATTGCCAGTTCCTATTATCATATACTTGATACAATGACTAAATTACATTTCTTGTACTACTTTCAATACATTTTGTATTTAAACATTCAAAGTAGATATGCCTTCTTAAAAGAAACATGCAAAAAAATCAGTGAACTAAACACAATATCGTAGAAAAAATAACAACAGAATAATATTAATTTAAAAATAAAAAAGATCTGGCATGCAAAAACTTACCAGTTTCCCAAGTTTTCATTACCCTGTCTCATATTTAGTATATGTGATGGATCTGGCAACAATCATCATCAGTAGCCTAGGACAGTATAATATTACTCCTATAAATCGTAAGTAGTAGGTGATTTTAGCAAAACTCTCATTCTGTTTTCTAGAAACTATCTCCAGGTCTACTTAGTACCACATATTTTTTAGTTGCCACATCTGTGTATCTACACATCACTAGATTGGATGATGATACTCAGAAGTACATTGCATCCCTTCAGCTACCTGATTGGCTGCAACCACTGGCGCTGTTTCTTTAGAAGTCTTCCAGACGAACTGCCTTTGATACTCAGAATTTCTCAAGGGACTATGTGAAGGAACAACAGTCAATCCAGCTTTCTTACGCAGAAGTCTATCCAACTGTTAGGAAAGGAAAAATCCACTCAAAACCCCAAAAAATCTATTTCAAACTCTAAATTGTGCTAACAAATACATAACATGAAAGTTCTTTTAACAGATTTTAAGTTAGATCTGCAGTACTGCTAAGTGTATGTACAATGTTGTGCAACAAACACTTTTCAACTTTACATAATCCCTTTTTAAACAAACTACTTAAAATTCCTTTCATAATACTATCAAGGCACTGTTACTATTATACATTCCAGAAAAGACATTTCTCAGTCCTTTTCTATCAGTCATTAATAATTAAATGTATTACGAAAAAAACCACAGCACCTTGCCTTATCCCCACATTGCTTCTCTGGACACCCCTACCCTTACCCCTACCCCACCAACTCACATATTGCACTCAATTCCCCTACACTCCCTGGGTTTCTCAACAAGCCACAGATTCTCCTCCAGCACTCCCAAACACCTCTCCAGGGCTCCAGTCAGTGGTGTGGGGAAGAAGCAGTGGATTAAAAAAGAAATGTAGGCGGGAGTAAGATCCACACAGAGACCCTGCAGCCTCTGCTTAAGTGCTCACACAGTCCTAACCCAGGCCAGCTATGACATAAGAGAGCAGAAATGCAAGATCTTTGAAAGCCAGCCAGAACTCTCCCCCTGTCAACTGAGATTGTTTGTTTTCCCACTGGTATACAATAAGTTGAAAAAGGAGAAAGGTAGAAGTCAGCTCAGCACCCCTGCCAGAGGCAGTGGCCTACTCCCCTTCTCTGTCTCCACTTGATCTGTCCCTTAGGATTCAGGCGCTAATCCATGATGAAGAAAATCCAGAGGCAGGCTATCCACCCAGCGAAGGCATATCTTAGCATAACCAGTACAAACTGTCAGATGTACAGAAAAGAACCGGTCTCAATAATAGCAGTCAACATCTCTTATCAACTATACAATAGAGACAAAAAAATAACAATAGAAAAGCTGAAATGCAAAATATAATATTCCTGAAATGATGAAACCAATAAAGAATTCTATGCTTTTGAAATTAAAGCAACGGTCCAGATTGTGCCTACCCCATTATCTACATTTTCTGGAAGCAGGTTGGTAGAATGTTCCTGTTCCACATTTTCATTAACCAATATGTGGTTTGTTGCTACATCCTCATGCTTTTCCACAGCATCTGAAGCCCCTTCAGCTCTGGAGTCTGCAGAATGAGATCTGCTTCTCTTGGGAAACGTGGAGGCCTCTAGAGAAAGAACTTTTTCTTGGTTAACGTCTTCTTGTTCTGCCTCTGATTTTGGTGTTTCTGAGATTTCATGTTCTGGTGATGTAACCGCATCATTCTCTGAGATAGCTCCATTCCACTTGAGAGATTTTGAAATCTGTGGGTCGTGGTAAGGGACTCTTCTTTTTGAAATAAAACTTGGTTCTTTTGTGATCCCTACAAAACATAACATATAAAAATAGAAGCTAGCAAAGCATGAAGTTACAAAGGTAACTTCTAATAATTTATGAAAGTTTAAATGAAATTTAAAACTCAGTTGATATAACGCACATAACACACAACTTTCTTCAGATTACAAAATAAAAAACTAGGTACAGCTTTTCAACACAAAATATTTACTTTTGCTTTAAAGAAGTATTAAAACTTTAATTATAACAAAAAATTAAAAATCAGGGTCACAGTGTCCAAGTTATCCTCACACAAGTCACTTGGATTGCAACATGAGGGCCCTGGCAAGTCAGGCAGTCCATGCTGCCTCCGTTTCTAATTACTTTCCTGTACTACTTAACAGAACAAAGGGCCCTGGTCTGTCAAAATTTGGAACTTTTTACAAAGCTCCTCTTATGTAGAGGAGACCAAGATGAGAAGGGATGAGATGTCATTATGCTGGATCTTGGTTCTACTTTTGCCTTGACTTCCTGAGAATTAAAAAGAATGAAGCCTTTTAACAAAAACTGAGGTACAATTCCTCTATATTTCTATCTGGCAAGCAAATATCCAGAAAGTTAACTTTCTAATGAGGTAAAAATGAGCTCTGCAAATGATAGCCACTAAGATACTGTCCTAGTTTGTAGCTATTCTTTAAATAGAAGACTACTGCAGGGTGGGAAAGGAAGATTTAAGAACAGAATACAAGGAAATGGAAGGTAGATAAAAAACACAGCATGAAGCAAAACCCTGCATTTCTCAGCCTCTCTCATGGATGCCTTGGCATTGCACCCAGGGTTCCTATCTTTACAGGCTTCCCTCTAACAGTGGTCTTCAAATGCATGTATCTATGCCTGGGTGAACAAAAACATGCAGGGGTAAACAGATCCCTCTTGCTTCACACTGACATATTTGCCTGACTGCTGCATGTGCCATCTGCAGTTCCATTTCCCATCACCCCTTTCATACTCTATCCAAGACAAACACCTCTCAACCACAGCCTCCCCTGGCACATCACCCCAACATATATCCAAGTCTCAAGAGTGAGAACACAAACAAAGGGATGACTCAAGGAAGCATTATTCCTGAGGGAGAATATCTAACAGGAGAGCAAAGGCAGTGACTAGAAAAAATAAAACAACAACATCTTACACAGTTTTGGGTCTTTTCCATTTACATATCTTAGAACTGAAGTTCAGGTATGAGAGCATAGTCATAAAATTCACATATGCATGTTAATTTTGAACTGAAAGATTAAGTTAGACTTTTTCTCACATAAAAAATACTAACAGGTTGCTCAGTTTGCCAGTGAGAACTGAGTTTCCCAATTATCAGTGAACATATCCCATGGCTAAACTGAGTAAGCTAAAACACATCCTTTTAAATTATTTGTAAAATCTTAGAATAAAAAAATTAATTGAAAAATGTAAGTGGGACAAAAGATTTTCTAAAGTCCTTTAAGAAGTGTGAAAGCAAAAAATGGTTATAGGCCACTGCTTTAGACTTCTCTACTTTAACACAGGGTTAGGATTTAGGTAGATGTGCAAAAAGAAAGATTTGGGGCATGATTCTCAAGTGGTTTGCCCTTTGTCTCCTAGCATCAACAAATCCTTACGAGGGAAAAAAAAAAACATTATGTTAAGAGAATGAATATACAGCCAGCCCTAGGTAAAACTGCTGCTGCTCTGTGCTAACCTTCTATCTGTTTCTCAGCATCCTGAAGTTCTCAATGCACTCCACACCCTTCCCTAAACTTCCCACGGACACTCTTCCCCCACTGTTCCTTCCTTCAAAATATACAGTACCCCAGTGTGGCTTTGTCCCTCTGGTCTCCTTGATCATTTTGCCCTCATGTAGCTGACCTAAGCTAAAGGCTATGGGGGCCCCATAATTATGTGGTTAACTGATTGTCCAGCATCCCCATAGCCCTCTCTCTAAGCCTTCAGTGGGACAGCTATACTTTAAGTAAGACTGATTTTGCATTCTTAAGCTAATGGTTCCTCAAATGCATGCAATTTCTGGTTGCATGAAAACAGGATTATGAGCATAAGATCTTAGCCCACTGCCTGAGCAGCAGGAATACCTTGTCTCCAAAGTCAGGCCTTGGCATAAACATCTTGATGCTTCAGAGGTACCTGCTCTCACCCATTCTTTGTTCAGCAAACCTAATCGTAAAGCTCTTATTCTATTAATTTCCCAGCTTGGCACCCAATCCTGGCTTTAATTATTGATCCTAGGAGGCCTCTCCATACCACATGTCAGTCATTCTCACACATCACCCGTGGGGCACACAGCACAGACCTGTGTATATAGACCAGGCCCTTAACAAGCAGCCTCTCATTTAGTTCCCCTAGCAATCCTGTACAAACACCACTTGTAAAAACAGGCTTACTTTGCCCAAAATCATACAGCTACTGTGGATTCAAACTTAGGTTTATTCATTCATTTAAAAATTAGACCAAGAGAAAGAAGGAAGGGGGCGAGAGGGAGGGATGAAATAGTGGTAAAAAAAAACTAAGATGTGTTATGTTATGTACCAACTCCCTATGAAGAAGGTAGTCATTATTACTGCAAGCATGTAATAAAGATAAAGATCGTAAAAATAAAAGTTTTAATAAGCAGTATTCTCAGATTCTAAGTTAAATACTGAGAAGGACCAAAGAAATAGAATCCTGTTGTCAGAGATCTTATAATCTAGTAAGGAAGAAATTTTAAACTAGCAAGTACAATAAAATCACTCTGTCCCTGTTCTATTATTCTCTGAAAAACAGGCTCTGAACAAGACAGACTTGATTTCAAATCATAGCCCTGCCACTTACTGTGAACCTGGGAAAGCTACATTATCCACATAACCTTCCATTCCCCAAGACGTTAGGAACCTCTTTCTCAGGCTTGTCACTTCCTTCTCAGTTTTCAGGTCCCAAGTCAAATGTCACCTCCTCACAAGAGCCTTTCTTGACCACTGAATATAAAGTGTATTCCCTCTAACACACTACTCCTTCATGTTACCTATCACACGTTCTACTATTTTACACACAACCTGAAATTTCATTTATTTATCATATTACATGCTTATTGTCTCCACAGTTATGGGGCTTTGTCTGGTTCAGGATTATATCCCTAAAGCTGGCAAACTGGGGCCATCATACATGCACAATATTTATTAAACAAATGAATGTGTTGAAACAACTGGACCTGGAATAAATCACTTTGCAAACTTAGTCCATTTATATTCAAGTTATAATCCCTATTAGTTTGCTCAACTTACCTAACTGATCTGATCTAAGTCCAGCCCACGGGTACTTTCTCTCCACTGAGGAATTGCAGGACTCTGACAAATAAGACTTTTTCCACAGAAAGTTTCTCTGGTATTCACTCAGCCCCTGCAATGCAAAGTACAATTTAAGAATACTGCAATTAATAAATATTGTAACGAAGCAGCCATCAGTAAAAATAACTTCTGAACTTTCAAAGGCAGTTGAACCTGATAATTAAACAGACAACAAGCTCCTTAACAATAGCTAGTATTTACGCAGCTCTGTGCTAAGAGGCTCGGCTGTTATATCCTTTAATCCTCACAATCATAGTTCTCAGATACCAAAGTGTGAGCCTCCTGTGACAACAGAAGTCTCCTACTATATTTTCCTAAGTTCCCACCAAGTACACTATATTGTTATGCATAGCACTTTTTAATATTTAAATAGTCAACCAAAGAAAGATAAACTCCTCTCCCACTGTAGGTAGAACTAGGATTTGAGGAACGCTGTGGCCACCTGTAATGATGAAGGCTGGAAGTCCCTGGTAGCTACCGAGTACCGAGTACCTGGTAGTTCTTTCTAAGAACCTATTTCTCATGACTTTAAAGGGCACATAGGCTTTAAAGTATTAAAAGGGAGGGCAAATAAATACTAAACTGTCAAATGGGACACAGATGTCGCCTTTCGTCCCCATTATAAAGTGCCTTCCTCCAGGCTTCTCTCCTGAATCCCCCAAAATGTATGTCTCAATACCATCTAGCGCACCCACACCGAGCAACTCGGCAATGAGAGGGTGCGGAGAGGGCCCAGGCAGAAGGAGCAGCATCCCCAGAGCCGCGGCAGGGGGAGCAGCATCACCAGGCCTGCTGCAGGAGCTCGGGGCTGCCACAGGAACCCGCGCGGCCCCGCGCCCAGCGCCCCGCGCCCCGCATCCCGCATCCCGCATCCCGCACCAGCCCCTGGCGCCGCGGCCACCCCTCCCCCGACGCCCTCGGGCTCCGAGACCCCAGCTTCACCTTGAAGCGCACCGGCATGTCTCCTGGCGCTGGCGCCCCCCGCCTCCGCGACAGTTAACGGGACAAAAAGCCCGGAGGGGGCGGGGCGACAACAGTAGGCTCCCTAGCTGGAGCCTAGGCCTGGCGTCCCCAACTACGCGCCTGCGTACTCCGCGCCTCTGGCTTTGAGCCATGTCACTCTGCTTTTCCCCGCCTCTTTTGAAGCCTGAGGACCAATAGACACTTGTATAGCCTCTTGCCGTCGTTACGACTCGACCAGTCAGTGCCCACAACTCCGGAGGGCTACTAGAGATGGCGGGCAGAATGCTGGCCAATGAGGCTCCTGGACGCTGCATGGGTGGGGGCCGCGGGAGCTTCGTCTTGAGAGGGTCCTGAATCGCCACTGCGCAACAATGGGTCTGCGTGCTGGTGGGGTTCGGGTGGGCCCTACCTCGTTGGGCCCAGGTTTTTGACATCATAAAGCATGGAAGTGTTTTCTGCATTCCAAAAGCTACGACGGAACCGAATGTTTCTTTTTCTGAAAGCGTTTGGGTCTGTTTGGCTGAAAATAAGTTCCTGGAGCCGACAGCCCTTGACACTATTGTCAAATCAAAAGAGATAATGCCGAAAAATAGATAAACTTAAGTTAGAATAAATTTTATTGAGACGTGAAAGAAAAACTGCTGTTTGCCACCAGAAATGTTTATCTGCCTCTTCCATCCCCTTTCGCCCAAAAAAGACGTACACACAGCGCTTAGAGTAGAAAACATTTATTTCGGGTGCCTGTGAGTCTCAGCTTCCAAAACCTTCAGCCTTGTACCCCACCACCACCACTGTTTTGTTTTTTTTAAATGAAATTATATCTGATTTTAATGGAATATAACCATCATCAACACATATTCTTGGTAGAACACTTTGCTGTCTCAGAATTGAGAAGTTACCCAGTCATCTAATTAATATACTTGAAAAGGATGTGCTTGTGTTTATTCAACAATAGTATAATTAATTATGAGCTTTATTTCCAATTGACAAGTGTAAATGAAAAGAGCTCCAGGAGTTTGGAACAGTCACCTCAGAGAGTGGAGATGATTACAAAAGGGTCAGGAGAATATATTTAGACTCAGCCTTGAAGTCTAGAAAGGCTGCAATAACTAAAGAGGGAATGGGAGGATCAGATGATGGATGCTGCCAGGCATCTTTCAGAAACAATGACTATAGTGCCTTGAATATTTGTCATCTCTTCACTGATAAAAGTATACCTCCTTAAAATGTTCAAATATTAGACCAACCCTTGATGTTCCTCTTTAAGTATTTTCTGCAAAGGCTTGTCTTCCTGATTCCTAATTGATGTCTCTGTTCTTCATCACTTAAAAATTCATTTGAAGAAGACACCTGACATGTGAAACAAAGAGAATATTAAATTAGTCCCCATGCAGCCATGCATCCAGGGAGCCTTCGATAAATGTTAATTAGTGATGACAGCGTCTCTGTTTGTAAATTAAGAATGGCGCAAACAAGACACAATGGAACATAAAACAAAAGTCCTCTGCAGGAAGGCAGCCCAGATCTTACAGGGTAGGAAAGACACTGGTCTGGTGGTGCACACAGCTTCATTTACTACATAATGCTAAGGTGAAAATCAGCAAAAGCAAGGATATAGAATGTAGCCTGTTTGCTAAACAAGGATAATGATAAGCATAGTAGAGCTCTGCTGAGCAGGGACTAAATGACAGGAAAACCAAATGACAGGTGGTAAATACAGTGTTGTCACAGCCTAGATTTGCTAGAGATGTGTTATAAGGATCCAGGAAGAAGAGTATTTCACTTGGTTATTGGTAGGCAAAACCTACTCCTCACTTATTAGGCAAAGATACAGAATGAAAAAAAGGCACAATCTCAGTAAATGAGTTTTGTGTGTTTGCTTGTGTTTCACCAGGTCCTTTCTCCTCTGCTACTATGTAAACAGACTCAGTACCCTTCAAAGTTCCACTCAAGAGTTTTTCAGGAGTCCCTTGGAGATGTTTCGCAGGTGCTTATGGCTGCAGCATGCTGTGTGCCCAGCAGCATTGCCCCTTGCTTCAACAGCCACACATCTGTAGGTGTCACTGTTGCTGCTGGCCATCCCAGCCACATTAGCTCAGTGCTGATTCTCCATTGAGCAGAGCTGCTCTTCACACTACTACTTCAACAGTAGGGCAGGTAATCCAAGTGCCTGCCTCCCCTTTTATGTGGTCCTCTTTGAAGTGAGGACCAAAGCATTTTACAGAGCTTTTTTCCATGTGTGCTATAGCCTTCCTTATCTCTAAAGGGCTCAACATGAACTCTATGGAGCCTAGGCTAGTAAGTGACTCCTCGAATGACAGATTTTACTCTATGTGCCTGTCTTCCACTAGAAGACCTCTTACAGGGACTGACTCTCTCTTCCCTTTGTTGATTTATCAGATTGCTGTCCCCTGCCTGCAAGAGACTAAATTAGCACACCCAATCTCAAGAAGGGCAATTTGGCAATCTTTTTAAACCAGTTTCTATAAATTTATCTTACAGATTCATATTTGTCAAAAGAAATCTAAGATTATTTAATGCATGGTTTTTAGTCACATAAGGTAGAAAATAACCTAGCCATCCATCTAGAGGGATTTAGTTAAGTAAATTATGGTTCATTCGATGCCCAGAGCAAGAAAAGGCTGTGCCACAGATCCAGAGGACAGTGCGAGCTGCTCTCCTTTAAGGGCCTTCTAATCAGCAACCCCAGGCGGGCTGGGCCCCCTTAATATACTCTATCTGTTCAGGGCTAACCAGAGAAACAGAAACTACCTAGACACCCCCCGAAGAGAACTTACAAGCTATTGTTACCATAAAACTTTAAAAAAACTGAAAAGAGAAAGAGGAGCTGGTAAGTCCAGGAAGTACCTACACCGAAACTGAGAAAACTAAGACAAGGG
Source organism: Hydrochoerus hydrochaeris (assembly GCA_004027455.1). Lineage (NCBI taxonomy): Eukaryota > Metazoa > Chordata > Mammalia > Rodentia > Hydrochaeridae > Hydrochoerus > Hydrochoerus hydrochaeris. Next base: position 68,605 of record PVLA01004624.1, read on the forward strand.
GAAACACTGAGGTTACTAGAAGGCAGGGCTGATGGGAGAGGCCTTATGCACTTGGCTGGACCTCTGAGAAAGGATCACTATGCAGCAGTTGTTCACTTTGAACAAAATAAGACTGCTTCCTGAAGGCCAAATGCTGGTAACAAGGGAAAAGAAAGTTGGAGGCTAGATCAACTATGGGGTAAAACACCACAGTTTAGGTCCGACAGAGTGGAACAGGAGTGAAAGAGAACATTCCAGTCCCTCTAAAGTAAACCTCTCAGCAAACCTGACAGGGATCTGGCCTTGTGGTTTGCAGTCTGAAGGCTGAGACAGAAACTGAAAGACAACAGCTTGGTAACTTGCACATAGATACAACCCTTGAAGAGAAGGAGGACTCTGTGTGAGCTGATGAAGACACAAAGGAAAAACAAGGGTAGGGGGTGTATATAGCAGACCATCAGTTGGGAAAAAGAATGAAGAAAAGAAAAAACTTCGTATGGTACCTATCATGGCATCATTCACAGGCACTTTTACCCTCACTCATGAATCTAACTCCATTAGCAGAAGCTGTAAAGATGAAGAGCATTTTATTCAGCTTACTGCTGGGGATATGAAAACTTGTTTAAGGTTTTGATGGTTACCTTTAAGGGCTTTCTTAAGCAAGATAATTCCTTCCACTGGTCATTTCTAGATAGATCCACCTTGCTTGGCAAACATCACAATAAACCTGTTGTGTCTTTTAAAGACAAAAACAGAAATAAAAACTCTTTAAATAAACTTTTATTTGATCTGGAATAATAAATATACCCTTCTATTACTCGTTCAGTTAAAAACAGGAAGTGGATGGCTTTAAATCTAACAGTCTCATCATTTTCTTGGTAGCAACTGAAACACCGGAGCATCTGCATTTGCCTCTCACTATATTTTTATTTAACAACTAAAAAATTGTGTATGAGACAAATACTTTGAGATGAGGGTTAAAGAAAGGAGATCTAAAGGTAAGACACGGCCCATGTATTCAAAGATGGTTCCAATCTGAAGGGAGAAAGACACATGCACAAAGAACACAGAAAATGGGAGCAAAGGAGGGAGCAAGGCACGGGCTACATGTGAGCACCTGGATATTATAAGGGTGCTTTTAAATCTAATGTCAGAAGCTCTATTCAAGATGGACTAAAGATTAAGCAGGATAAAGTTGCTGCTTTTAAAATTCCATCGTGGGGAATACCTGATCTAGGGCGTTTCACTTTCTCTTTGTTGCACCCCAGGGAACTGAATCGAGGCCAGACCTTCCTTGGGAAGGTTCAGCTAATATTTGCTCCAGATCAGTCCCCAAAAAGCAAACCGCATGCTGTCAGTTCTGTCTCTGTCTCTGTCTACGTGTCTCTTTTATTTTCTTAATGCTTTCACAAGTCAGAGTAAAGATGCTTTAGAAACAACCATTTTATCAACAGAATGATAACAGCTGCTTTGTGTTTTCACATATTTTCTCTGAAATACAAGGAAACTGAAACCCAGTTTCCAGGCTTCCAGTTTTTTAATTCTGTAATATTCTCTCCAATGACAATTGGATTTCATTGGTAAATCTTGGGCTTAGACTTTGCCAAAAACTAATCGAACAGCCACTTTCATTTGCCTTTTCCCATAGGTACTAAGCCATTTTTTCTCATACAAATGGATTTCTGATTGTATAATCCAAAAAAATGCAATTAAATCATTGTTTCTCTCTCAGAAGGAAAACTGCTGATAACTTCACATTAATGTCAGTAAAAATCAAAAAAAAATTAAGTCTGTGATCTTACCAGTGATTCAAGTGTAATTTGTACTCCAGACTTTTAGTCACAGTATAGCTTTGTTGACAAGGGAGTGTCTCTGGCTTTTGAATCAGTGGGGCACCTTTGGAAGAGTTTTGGAGGGACTCCAGGTTCTCTTGACAAGAACTTTTTTTCTTTGGTGAACCAGAGAGACTCCACGCCATACAAGGCCATGCTGAGTAAAGTAATTCTTAGTAAGGCATAAACCACTGCAAGCCTTACATACCATAATAATGCTGCTGAGCCTAAGCTAAATAAGAAGTAGGGAACAAAATTTAAGAGCACAAAATTCCTTTCATTGTAATGCCTGCATTGTGGATTCTGCTACCTAGGAATTACCTTTCCTTTTCTTTGTGATTATTCATTGTTTTAAATCATCATCCTTTACAAAGCACCCATAGAAACATAGATTTTTCTAGAACTGCTAACTGTAGGTTTAGAAACATTCATTCTCTGACCACATAAAATCAAATGACAGATTTTGTGTTCAAATCAGAGAGCAAGGACCAACAGCTTTCCTCACCTTATAAAGCTCTACCCTTACACCAAAATAAATTTTGAAATATTTCTTTGCCACGTAGTTAACACATATGCGTTTTAATAACTGCATATCAAGACCAGATAATGGTCATTTTTCTGTCCAACATCACTGTTCTTTCCTTCAGTAATACTCTGTCAACTATAAACAAGGAATCAAGAATTTGTCAGAACAAAGTCAGTTTCTTCTCCTTTGTACTTTTAACTAGCGGTTACCATGAAAGACCTTATATGGATCTTGCTAGAGCAGTGAGCTCATGAAATCTTACTACTATGTTGTTTATCCCTCAATCTCTCAACTTTAATAATTGAATTAATGATGTTTGACAGTATAGTGATATGCTCAGCTGTAAAATACTGCACATATAAATTTAAGAAATTGTTTCCATATTATTGAGTACAATCAATGGAATAGATTTTAGGAATCATATTCACTTTAGCTAAGCATGGTTGTGGCAAGCACTAGACTGACTCAGTCCAAATCCATTCCAATATTCTTATCCTGCAGAAACTGGAAAGCTAAAGTATCTCTTTGAATTTAACACCATGTGCACCAAAAATGCAGATAAAACTTACATTGTTCTGTTCAGAAGCCTTTACATAAATTGAGTTTTGGAGAAAAGTAGAGCAAAGTGTCTATTGTGGTGATGTAAATTAAGGCAATCACAGCAACAGTGCCTTCTGGCATTGGCAGTTCTATCTGCAGCGTCCTGACCTGGCAGAGGTGGAGTCAGGGTTTATAGCAATGGCTTCTCAGTTAGCAGGATGCCTCTTGATTTTCGTTTCCTGACTGTAGGTTCCCTTCATTTGTCTGTTCTATGAGGTTGTCCTGGAGCAGTGGTAATGACCCTATGGCACACATGCGACAGTGAGCACACAAAGCCCTCTCCATTAGAATGTAAACCAAGTTGCCCCAGTCAACATTTGACAAATTATCAGGATACATACAACAGCAAAGATCACATTAATTGTGCAAAAACATGCCAAATACAAACTTTTACCTTTCAGTAAAAAGTTGTATTACTTAAAGCTCTGTTACTGCACTTTTCTTTTAAGGAAAAGACGTTAATATGAGTTGTTTTTTTTTCTAAACTAAAACTTCAGCATTCAAGTTTAATTGCAGTGTTGGCACTTTGCAATAAATAAGTAGGTTTTGAAATGTAATTTGGGCACTTGGTCTCTAAAAGGTTCGCCATCCCTTTCCTGGAGCATCTTCAGCCCTTCTAATGAAATTTAAAGGCACTCATATCAATCATCTGCTATCATAATAATAATGCTGAATAACAAACACCCACAAATGCAGTGGCTTAAAAGAATAACCATTTATTATTGTTCATGATCAGTGGATCAGCTGGCCATTTTTACTAATCTGGATTGAATGTTTTCAGTCATGTTTTTGTGATCAGCTGATGAGTTAGCTAACAGGCTAGCTGGTCTCACATGGCTGCAGCTGGGAAACCTCATCACAATTCCATGTAGGTTTTCATCTTCCAATAGATGGCATGGATTGTTCTCATAGCAAAGGAGGGATTCTAAGAATAAGCTCAAAGTATGCAAGGCCTCTTGAGGATTTGGTTTCAAAGTGATATATCATCATTTCTATTGCATTTTCCTGGCCAAAGCAAATCAGAAACCTAGCCCAGATTCAAGGGCAAGAAAAACAGACTTGACTCCTCAATAAGAGGGATTTCACAGTCACATTGTAAAAAAAAAGAAAATCTGGTAGGCTACAAATATGATAATTGCTTCACCACTGAGTACCCTAAAATATCTCTTCTGTTTTTGAATAGCTAGGATAAATTATATCCTCTACAGTTTAACTCTAGCCAATACAATGTCAGGTCTGGTCCATGCATGTGTCTCTATTCCTTCTTGAAAATGAATAAAATGACATTGAATTAATAAAACAGGCATACACTTGTGAGGTCAAGCAGAATGGCAGACAACTCTAAAATGCAGGCATCACCAAATATTGGAAATAGGGAAAACAGGATCTGCTTAGACTGGGTGCTCTGGGAAGTAGTCTCTTAGATTTATAATGTGTTGAAAGCACATTAATGAAACCCTTTGGTATGAATAGTTCAGAAAGGAGGCACAACAAGGCAGCACAACAGGATAGAAGGAAAAGCTAGACTTAAGGCAGACCTGACAATGTCCTCAGCCACTCCTATACAGAGCCTTGAACTAACACAGTCTGTTAGGGTTGGACCAAAATGGATCTCCCCCTTGAGAAGGCCATGGCCTTGGGTAAGGTTGTCCTTTGCAGTAAAGGAAATCCCTAAAGGAGCTGACAGCAGAATGCCTTTCAGTAGTAGTATAGCACATCCTTCTCTGCAGTAGGACATAGACAGGACATCACTGAAAGCATGTCCCTACTAGGTGGTCAGTGTTCATAATGGACAGTACATATTTAAAGCTGTAGATGAAACAAAAACAAAGCACACCTCTCTTCTTCTTGGGAGATAGCTTCAAACAGCTGGTAGATTTTTAGTCTCCAAACCTTCTGGAGAGAAGGAGAATATCTACCAGTCAACTCTAGTTCCTTCTACCATAATCAGAGATTTGGGTCAAATATTGCCTTGTCCTCTTCAGGTTCTACCTTAGGAAACACCTGACTGCTAGTACCACCAGGATTCTAGAAAAAATTCCTTATTCTTTTTTTTTTAACTTTCTAGCTGTGACCATTATTAATCAATGATTTGTCAACTTGACTGCTTTAATAAATGCCTAGAAAATTAGTAAAGCTCAGTTCTGGGAGTGTTTGTGGGACTTTTCCATAGATCACTGGCAAGTTGACCAGAAAACTAAGTGGGGAAAACCCATTCTGGTTGTGGATAGCACCAACAAACAGTCTTGGAGACTGAAAGGATTCAAAGAGAAAGAAGGAGATTTGCATGAATTGTGAAGAATCACATTCTGCTTCAGTGCATGTGTCTTTTGCTGCCATTACCTGTAGAGAGCAGATCCCATTTTCTTGAGCCTTTTAACATAGTCTCATGTAGAGAGGCCACAGTGACTCCATTTTGTCCTAGACACATCTGGTCAACAATGTTATGGGCAAAAGTGCAAGCCTTGAAACATTGCCCCCACCCCAAAATAAAAACATGAGGTCCTGTAAGGACAAGAAGCAAACAAGTTATATAATCTAAGCATGTGCAATTTGAGTTTCTTTGTTCTTTAACTCAATAAAAGCTACTTGAGTAGGCTGGCTAGGCAGCAGCCAATTTGCTGACACTTACTCTGTGTGACCCTTTATTTTCCCTTTGCTTGAAGAACCCTAACAGTCTCATACCAGCAACTCTCAAGGGACCCTCCAGGCCTTGGGTCTTAGGCTGATGCTGTATCCTAGATCCCTCCTGTTCTGCAACTTCCAGCTTCTTGGATTGAGCAGCACTGGATCCTCCAACTCTCTAGCATGCAGGCAATGATGGCGGACTGCCCCACCTCTGATCCTGTAAGCCTGCCTAGTAAATCCCCTAACCAATACACCTATCTTTAGCTCTGGTTCAAAACTCCCAGAGACAAAACACTAGAACTAAATCCTTCCCTCTCCCTTCTTTAGGTTATGGGAAGGTGATTATATTCAGGTCCTGCACCAGAGCAGATCAACCACAACCAATTCTTCCAGAGATAACAGTAATGTTGATTCTATTCAAACCACTAAGGAAACTTCATCCATGGTCCAGGAGAATATTCTGCTAATGACTTCCACAGACAAAATTAGGATAAAAATTTCAGATAAAGAGGAACTCCAGCAGTGGAGGAAAGAAAGAAGAAAAAGGAACTGAATCTGAGGACCTGACATGTGACTTGTCTTTGTACCTATAAGGATAAAACCAACATGAAGGAAAGTTGTCCACATTGGTTAACCAAAAGGAAAAATAATATGACCTCCCTAAAATTAATTCCAGTTGCAGTCATTTATAAACTGGTTATTCTCACTTATGTTAATTACTGCACAGCACAATAATAATTGTATATATCATAAAGAGTATGTTCATCAGTCAGAAAACTAAACTCTGCAACTACATGGATAGCCAATGTACAAATGGGAATTGATAATTTCTATAAAATGTGAGCAGATCTTATTATTTTTTAAAGTAAGAATGTCCTCTTTCTTCTTTGCTGTTGCTAAATAACGGAATAGATACAGTTTAACATTAATCTAATAGATTTATATTTATTTGAACAGCACTTTTTCTGATGATTATTATTATTGGATAGTATTTGTGGAGTATTTACTACATGTCTTAGGACAATATGCTGTATCAGAATGCTTTGGCTAGTAAAACAGGAGTAAGAGCTTCATATAGAATTATGAGTTAAGCTACATAGATATGACAGAACCAGGACAAAAGGTGCATTCTGAGAATTCTGCATAATCACACAAGGAGAGCTCACAGAAAAGGCTGGGAACTCCCTTCCGGTGAGGCCTTTTCTGACAAACCTCAGCAACCACTATCTCAAGTACAATGGTCTCCCTTTACTTCTACCTGGCAAGTCTTGCACAAATCACAAACTTTTTATTCACACATGGAACCACATAGGAAAGGGGATTCTAGAAAAGCAGTTCCCAACCTTAGACGACATGATGCCTATGCTGAGTTTATCAACAAGATGTCCACCACACAGAACCAAATCTAATATCGAGGAGGTGAGTGTTCTTGTGAATAGTTTCCAGCGGCAAAAATTCCAAGATATTGAGATACTTGCCTGAGGTCATGTAGTATCTGGCAAAGCTAAAACTAAAACCCAAGCAGTCTGATGCCCCTGATCATACTTTTACTACTCTCCTGCACTGGCACATCAACATCTACATAAATACTGATTGCCTGTCTTAGAATTTCTTTTTATATCATGCCCCTTCCTCTCTGAGCACCAGCAGCATATGTTTTGTCTCTTCTAGAACACTGTAAGAGATAGTGATCTCAGAGCTAATGTGATGTATTAGGGAAGCATGGCACCTTTGGAGGCAAGCTGGAAAGTTTCTGCTGCCATCAGTAACAAGTGAACTATTTCCAGACTTGCATTATTGTTCCTTCTGATTGGAGAACTATCAGTGTCTACAGTTCTTTATTCTCCACTTTTCCCCAAGTGTTACCTCCTATGCAATGCTTTCTTGAACCTCCTTTTGGAGAACTCATTTCCTGGAGTTGAATATGAAGTACTCCAAAGGAACCACTTGATAGCTTGACCCATGCTGTCTGGATTTTGTGAGACATAATAGCTATTTTATGTCTCCTGCTTAAGGAATTGCAGTAGGGAAAGACTGTAGCTGTAATAGCAGGTTCAATGGTAGGGTGAAGAGAGGCAGGCACATTAAGAACAAGCAGCAGTTCAGCCCACAGTAGAGCAAGAACATATGATTCTTTGTGAGCCAAGCTGGACAATGAGAGGAAGCCAGCTGGAAGTCATATTTGATCCTACCTGAGAGTATTGCCTGGTGGGAAAATATGACCCAACAACGTTGGACTGCCTGAAATCCAGGTACTGACCATGTGATTGGAGTGGCCCCTGAGGTACAGCCTATAACCCAAAAGCTCTATACTCCAGTCTTCAATGGGCAGATTTGCAATTCACCCCACTAGGGAAGGAGCCAGAAATCATGCATCTGTCACCTCTGAGGAAAGTCATCAGATTATGAACTGCACAAGCACAAAAGGTCTTTTCTCATTAACTCCTCCCCAGGATCCTGGCTAGGGAAATGAAAGGAACTTCATCTACAAAGCAGGGAGGAGTCAGAGAATTGGGGAATGCAAAGGACTGGGGCAGTCTAGCATGCATTTCTCCCAGCTCCGAGGATCCACACCCACTTCAGGCACAAAGTGAGGAGGTGGAGTATGGGTAGAAGGAAGGGGAAAAGAAAGTGGATCAGAGTTTTATACTACCTAGGAACTACAAAAATCACTTTAAAAAGAGGAAGTTCTTATCACTAAAATGACGATGGAATTCTTCTGCATTTGTGTAAGAAAAAATGAAAAAGAGACCCAGCTAAGATTACAGCCAAAAATGGACTTCAACAAAAAGAGGTGGGAAAGAATAAAATAGATGTCTGTTTCAACCTATGGAGTCTAAGGTGTAAACAAAATGATTATACCAACATAAAAGGGACAAAAGGAGAAACAAAGGAACTCTTAGTTGAGATAACACATAAATATTTCCATTTACCAACCTGAATGTAATTTTTTAAATTTTATTTTAAAAACAAAAAAAGATAAAAACAATACAGAACCTCCACCGTGGGCCCACCCTGCCACCAAGAACTTAGCAGAAGCATGCATCAGGGGTAAGCTGCCTGGAACTTCCCCACAAGGGCCCACCCTGCCACCGGGAACTTAGCGGAAGCCAGCCTCAGGCGTAGGCTGCCTGAAACTTCCCCCGTGGGCCCGCCCTGCCACCCGGAACTTAGCGGAAGCCTGCATCAGGGATAAGCTGCCTGGAACCTCCACCGTGGGCCTGCCCTGCCACCAGGAACATCAAGGAGGCTCACCCAAGACTGAAAACTGCCTTGGACTGCTTCAGCTGGGCCCGCCCTCCCACCTGGAACATCAGAAGACCTCAGCACGCTCCAGTTAGTGTGAAAAAAAAATTTGGAACTTTGCTCCCAAGCAGCAAACCTTGGACTAGAGCAGATTAACTGTATCAGTGTGGTGAGTATACCCCTAAAATAGAGGTGTACAGGGGATGAATAGGACCAGGAGTAAAACCCCCTCCAACTAACTGTAAGTCTTTGGTGTGTCAGAAAAGAGTGTGTGTGATCCCCTCCTACACATAGAACACATCAGGCAGAGTGAAAATGACAAAATGAAAAAGCAAAATGCAGTCTCAAACGTAGAGTTCACCAGAAGGAGACACTGAAATAGAGGATCCCAAAAGTAACACACTGGGAATCTCTGAAAAGATAACAAGTGAAATTAAAAAAAACAACTGTATCAGGCTATAGAGGAAATCAAATTAGAAGTACTCTCCCATGTAAAGATAGAAATAACTTTAGTAAAGAAATGTTGAATGCAGCTAAAGAAGAACTAGAGAAAAAAGTACATGAGCATGGGAAACTGATTGAAACTTTGAATGGACAATATACAAAACAAGCAGAATTCATGAAACAAACTCAAAGAGACATCCAAGAAATAAAAAATTCTATTGAAAGTGTGCAAAACTGCCTAAAGGAAGCTGAGGATAGAGTTTTGGACCTTGAGGACAGGATCACAGTTAGTGATCAGGAAAGGATAAAACTTTTAAAAATAACAAAGCAGCATGAAATGACAATCCAGAAGCTTCATGATGATGCCAAGAGCAACAATATAAGAAAAATGGGCATTAGCAAAGATACAGGAGTCCAGGCAAATGACATACGTATTTACAGAAATAATAGCAGAAAATTTCCCAAACATGGGGAAAGAATCTGATATGCAGATAAGTGAGGCATATAGAACACCAAACACTCACAATCAACATAAATCCACACCCAGACACATAACAATTAAGATCTCAGATGTACAGCATAAAAACAGAATACTAAAAGCTGTCAGAGAAAAGACACAACTCACCTATCAAGGAG
>PVLA01004624.1:78595-170592 GCA_004027455.1 Hydrochoerus hydrochaeris
GGCAGACTTTTCAGCACAAACCCTCAAGTCAAGAAGAGCTTGGAGTGAGGTATTTCAAGCCCTGAAAGAAAACAACCTTCAACCCAGACTGATGTACCCAGCAAAACTTTCATTCAAATTTAATGGAGAAACAAGATACTTCCATGACAAAGAACAACTGAAGAAATTCATGTCCACCAAACCAACCCTAGAAAGAGTATTGAAAGACATACTAGACAGAGATAAAAATGACCACAATCCCCAAAACAACAACAGAAAGAAACGACTAGGTAGGATAAGCAATTAAATAAGAGGAAAAGCAGAAAGAAACAACTGAAACATAACATGGCAAAGTCGAGCCAGTACATATCAGTGATATCCATAAATGGCCTCAATTCACCTATAAAAAGAAATAGATTGACAGAATGTGTCAAGAAACAGGATCCCACAATATGCTGTATACAAGAAATACATCTGAGCCAAAAGGAAACTCATAAATTAAAAGTCAAAGGATGGAAAACAGTATCCCATGCAACAGGAACCCAGAAAAAAGCAGGGGTAACAATTCTGTTTGCAGATAATGTGAACTTCAAGCCTAAAATGATGAAAAGAGATAGAGAAGGTCACTACATACTTGTTAGTGGAAAAATTCAAGAGGAAGAACTGAAAATTATAAATATATATGTGCCAAATACAGGAGCACCCAACTATATAAGACAGATACTAATGGACATGAAAAACCAAATACACAAGAACACAATTATAACAGGAGATCTTAACAGCCCATTGTCACAAAGAGATAGATCAACTAGACAAAAAGTCAACAAAGAAATAACAGAACTGAATCATACCTGTGAGCAATTGGACTTAGTAGATGTTTACAAAGTGTTCCACCCAGCCACATCAGAATACACATTCTTCTCAGCTGTGCATAAAACATACTCCAAAATAGACCATATATTGCCCCATAAAACATTCTTAAGTAAATGCAAAGGTATTGAAATCATCCCATGCATAATATCTGACCATAGTGCACTGAAATTGGAAATTAATGGCAAAAGAAATTGTAAAACCTGCATAAATACATGGAAATTAAATAACAGCCTTTTGAACAACCAGTGGGCTACAGATCAAATTAAAGAAGAAATAAAGCAATACCCACAATTCATTGAAAATATAGAAACAACATATTGTAATCTGTGGTATGCAATGAAAGCAGTCTTAAGAGGGAAATATATAGCAATAAATTGTCATATCAAGAAAACAGAACGAGCACAAATAAACAACCTAGTGTTTCATCTCAAGTTTCTAGAAAAAGAAGAGCAAACTAAACCCAAAGGTCATAGAAGAGAGGAAATTGTAAAGATTAGAGCAGAAATCTGTAGGGAGCAGCATGATAGCTTCACTGCTGCCACCCCGTCTCTCCCTCCTGTGGGCATCCGGTGCGTCAGCCTACATTTCCCATGATCCTCTCCTGCCTGACCCAGGATATGACAATGACCTATCCATGCTTGATAACTTTCTGCCTCTGCCTCTTTATAAGCCAGGGACACTTCCTCAATAAACGAGACTTGATTGGAACCACTCAACTTGTCTCTGTCTCTCTCTCTTTACCCAGCCCCCGCCCTGTTTTCCTTCCTCTAGGGGAAACTCACGGATTGATCCATGGGCCGGATCAAGTGGCGCCCAGTGTGGGGCCCCAATACGAGGAAGTCAACGCGGGATCGTTCACAGAGGAAAAGCCGTGGCCACGGTAACTGGGGGACTCCGTCCCTGTGATCTGTACAGACGACTGCCTGACATCTCGTCCGAATCACGGTAAGTGAACATAATTGGCATGGGTCAAGCTGTAAGTGAACATGAGTTGTTTGTTACTGGCCTCAGCAAAGCCCTCAAAGTGAGAGGGACAAAGGTTAAAACCAAAGATTTATTGCAGTATTTTCAATTTATACAAAAGCTGTGCCCCTGGTTCCCTCCAGAGGGCTCCATTGATACTAAACAATGGAAAAGAGTAGGTGATACTCTTAAAGATTATTATAGAGTTTTTGGTCCTGAAAAGGTCCCAGTGACCTCTTTTGCATATTGGACTATAATTTCTGAGCTACTGACTCAACATCATGCAGATCCCCAAATTGATGAGATGCTAACTCAGGGTGAGGCTGCATTACACTCCTCCCACAATCCTACCCCTCAGCCAGCATTAGGTACACCCAATGTGCCTAGTCCCCCTAGCTCTGTGATCCTTGATATCCCAGAGCCACTGCAAGATGGCGATTTACTGCCACTTCCGATTTCTGGAGTACACAAGGACTCCCAAAATGGCACTGCCCTGCCTGATACTCAAAATGGCACTGCCCTGCTTGATACTCAAAATGGCGCTGCCCTGCCTGATACTCAAAATGGCACCGCCACACTCCCTCCTCCATATCAGCCTATGTATCCTGACCTCTCTAATTTTCAAGAGATTGATTGGTCACAATTAGCAGAAGAGGCCACTCAGTATCATGATCCACCTTTTGTGGCCCCCATACTACCTAATAAACTCTCATCCGCTCCCCAAGAACCGCCTGATCCATCCTCTGCCCTTTCAAATTTAAAAGCCGAAATTCAAGACTTACAACTACAATTTAAACAAAAAAAAAACAACAGCTCATCCTACAACTCCAATCCTTAGACATAGACCCCCCAAACTCTGCACCTAAAATGGGGTCTACACCCGGCCCACCACAGGGCACCCCCGCCATGGCGTTTCCGGTAATGGAAACAACCCTGCCCCCACAAAATGGCGCCCCACATAATGGCGAGGTACAGGATGGCGCCGCGCCACCTGCCCCACAGGTCATCAGGGCCCATACACCTTTCACAGTAGCTGCTCTAAAAGAATTAAAAACAGCAGTTACTCAATATGGTCCCACAGCTACCTTCACCCTTGCTGTCCTAGATTCCATGACACAGGGTTGGATTATACCAAATGAGTGGAAAGATTTAGCTAAAGACTCTCTATCTGGAGGCCACTATTTACTTTGGAAATCCAAATTCAAGGACCAATGTGAACTTATAGCAAGAGACAATGCCAATAGACAACAAAATCCTTGGACCTTCCCCATGTTAGCAGGAACTGGAGACTTTAATTCTAAAGAAGCCCAAATGCAATATGACCCTGGCCTCTTCGCACAGATTAATGCAGCTGCCTGCAGGGCATGGAGAAAGCTCCCCCCTAGTGGAGAGGTTACCTCCTCTCTTACTAATATTAGACAGAGACCAGAAGAATCCTTCTGTGACTTTGTTGATTGCCTCTTACAGGCAGCCGAGTGCCTCTTCGGCTCCCCTGAGAGTAATTCTGCCTTAATCAAACAATTGGCATATGAAAACACAACATCTGCCTGCCAGGCTGCAATCAGGCCACACAAAAAGAAAGAGGACCTCTCAGGTTACATCCGCCTGTGCGCTGACATAGGCCCCACCCATCATCATGCCCAAGTTACGGCTGCGGCCGTAAAAGAGGTTCTTCTCACACATAAACAAGGAGGAAAAACCAATAATGGTAAATGCTTCAACTGCGACCAAATAGGACATTTTGTCAGGGATTGCCCCAAAGCCCCACAGTCTCCAAATGCCAAACAAATGAAAAATCCTAATAGCCTATGTCCAAGATGCAAAAAGGGATATCATTGGGCTAGAGAATGCAAATCCAAATTTGACAAGGAAGGTAATCCTCTCCCCCAACAGGGAAATGGGATTCGGGGTCAGCCCCAGATCTCCAATCAAGGACAAGCCCCAGGGGCTATAAGGTTTGTCCCAGCACAAAACAACCTAATGCAAAACAATCCATTTCAGACCTCCTCCATGCCACACCAGGGAGTGCAGGACTGGACCTCTGTTCTGCCTCCAACACAATATTAACTTCTGACATGGGCACACAGGCCATCCCTACTGGGGTTTTTGGCCCTCTCCCCAATGACACATGTGGGTTAATTCTTGAACGTGGCAGCACAATACTAAAAGGTTTACAAGTTGTCCCAGGAATCATAGATAATGATTATACTGGGGAAATTACCATTATGGCATCCTCTGTTTCTGGCCTGGTTTCCATCACTCAAGAACAATGTATTGCCCAACAGGTGCTGTTGCCCTTAGTTCAAACTCTTAATACAACCATGGCTTCCTATAGGGGAAACTCATCACTTGGGTCTTCAGATATATATTGGGCCCAACTCATTTCCAAAGACAAGCCCCTTATGACCTTACTGCTTAATGGAAAAAGCTTCTCGGGGCTTATAGATGCAGGTGCTGATGTAACTATTATCAGAAAGGAAGACTAGCCCCTTACGTGGCCCTTAGAGACCACTATGACTCATTTACAAGGGATTGGGCAATCAAAAAATCCACAACGCAGTGCTACCCTTCTTACCTGGAAAGACCAAGAAAACAATCAAGGTCATATACAACTCCACATTGTTGCAGGACTACCCCTTAATCTGTGGGGCAGGGACTTATTAACCCAGATGGGAATGCTGATGGGCAGCCCCAATACTATAGTCACAAAACAAATGCTTAATCATGGGTTTCTCCCTAATCAAGGCTTAGGCAAACAGAGCTTAGGTATCAAAATTCCTATTTCCCCAACTCCTAACTTCTCAAAGGCTGGCCTAGGCCATTTTCAATAGGGGTCATTGATATTCCTGTGGCCCATTCAAAAAAGATCACATGGTTGTCAGACACCCCTGTTTGGGTCGATCAATGGCCACTTACCTCAGAAAAACTTATGGCCGCTCAACGGCTGGTGCAGGACCGACTAAAAGCAGGCCATATTATCCCAAGTGATTTCCCCCTGGAATACGCCCATTTTTGTAATACATAAAAAGTCAGGAAAATGGAGGCTACTACAAGATCTCAGGGAAATAAACAAAACCATGGTCAAAATGGGACCATTACAACCAGGGCTCCCCTCACTCAGCGCCATCCCCCTAGGGTTCTTTAAAATTGTCATAGATCTCAAAGATTGTTTCTTCTCAATTCCCCTACATCCACAAGATCAAAAATGCTTTGCCTTTAGTCTACCATCTACTAATTTTAAGGCTCCTATGCAAAGATTTCAATGGCACATTCTCCCTCAGGGAATGGCCAATTCCCCTACATTATGCCAGGCTTTTGTGGCCACTGTCATACAACCAGTTAGAGATCATTGGCCAAATATATATATCCTTCATTATATGGATGATATCCTCTTGGCAGGCAAATATAAAGATCAAACCTTACAATGTTATCAGGCGCTACAAGTCGCCTTACAAAAGGCTGGACTCCAAATAGCACCCGATAAAGTCCAGCTTACAGACCCATATATATATCTGGGTTTTCAGCTACAGGGCACTCAAGTACTTTCTCCAAGGCCTCAATTAAGACCTGATAATCTTCGGACACTTAATGATTTCCAAAAGCTTCTAGGTGACATTAATTGGCTTTTACCCTATTTAAAATTAACCAAACATGATTTACAACCCCTCTATGAGATCCTCCGAGGAGACATGGACCCAACCTCCCACCGCGAGCTCACACCTAATGCCAGAAAGGCACTCAGTATAGTGGAAGAGGCTATTGCTCAACAAACTGTTTCCTTCATAGATTATGATAAGCCTTTACAATTTCTCATCTTTAACACAAAGCTTTGCCCTATGGCAGTATTTTGGCAACAGGCTCCTCTCATGTGGGTCCACCTGTCAGTTTCCCCAAAAAGGACACTCCTACCCTACTACCAAGCAGTTTTAGACCTAATAATTCAAGGCAGAAAACAAGGAAAATGTTATTTTGGCAAAGAGCCAGATATTATTATCCAGCCCTTTACTAAGGACAAAGTAGACTGGCTACTCCACACAACAGAAAGATGGCCTATCGCCTTAGCCTCCTTTTCAGGGACCATTGACAACCATTATCCCAAAAATAAGCTAATTGATTTTGCCAACCATCACTCATTCGTATTCCCTAAGATCACAGCTTCACAACCCATCCCTAACGCCCAAGTGTTATTCACTGACGGCTCCTCCTCTGGTAGGGCTGCTTATGTGGCTCAAGACAATGCCTTTACCCTCCAGACAGATACCTCTTCTGCCCAGCTGTCAGAACTACAGGCTATCATCGCAGTTTTCACCGCTTACCCTGACCAACCCTTCAATTTGTTCACCGATAGTGCCTACCTTGCTCAATCTGTTCCATTACTAGAGACTGTTGCTGCCATTCACCATGCTTCCCCAGCTACAAATTTATTTAAATGGTTACAGGATATCATACAGCTCCGTTACCATAAGTTCTTTATTGGTCACCTACGAGCCCACTCCAACCTCCCTGGGCCCCTTACCCGAGGAAATCAGTTGGCTGATGCTGCCACACGCGCACAAGTCTTTATAACCAGCTCCATGCCCACAGATGACTCCAAAGTATTTGGTCCCCAACAAACTCATCAACTGCATCACCTTAATGCCCGAACTCTTCACCTTCTCCATAAAATTACCCGAGAACAAGCCTGACAGATTGTAAAAAACTGCCCTTCTTTGCCATCCATTTACCCGTCCAACATCTAGGTGTCAATCCAAAAGGCCTAATCCCTAACGCCTTACGGCAAATGGACATTACTCATTTCAACGAGTTTGGTAACTTAAAATATATACATGTAATTGTTGACACATATAGTGGCTTCATCTTTGCAACCCTCCAAACTGGAGAAGCTACCAAACATATTACAGCTCACACGCTGTCAGCCTTCTCCATTCTGGGATGCCCTCAACAGCTCAAAACCGATAATGGCCCCAGCTATACCAGCACCTCCTTCACTTAATTTTGCAAGCGCCTTAATATTCTTCATACTACAGGTATACCTTACAATCCTCAAGGACAGGGCATTGTTGAACGTGCACACCACTCACTTAAGTCCACTATAGATAAAATAAAAGGGGGAACATGGTACCCTACTCGAGGATCCCCCAGAAATATCCTTTCATGTGCTCTATTCATTTTAAATTTTTTGACCTTAGATGCCTCAGGCTGCTCTGTGGCGTCTCGTTTCTGGCATACACAGACACAGACACAATTTGCATCTGTATTTTGGAAAGACCCAATGACCAATACATGGAATGGCCCTGATCCTGTTCTTATCTGGTGACGAGGCTCAGTCTGTGTTTACTCCAAACAAGAAAAAGAGGCTAGATGGCTATCTGAATGCCTCATAAAACAAATAGATAGCCTTTCATCAAAAACACTATGCAACGCCCAGGAATAATATTCTCTCCTGAGGCACAATCCCCTATGCTCTCTTACAGATGATACAACTTTCCAAAGCCTTATGGGCCATTGTTGGACTCCTGACACAACTATATCTGACGGATGGCAATCTCCATCAACCCTGGCAGTGGACCATCGCTCACTGGGATGATCAAAAGGTGGTTCGGACCTGGTCAGGATTGGGAAATCCAAGCTTTCAGGTCTATTCCTGTGACCTTGTGCCCATTGAGCCATGCCTTAATAGGATACCGGTGTATTTTTGCCCCGCCGCAACAGAAGGCAGAACATACTGTAACTCCCCAGGAGAGTACTACTGTGCCTACGGTTGCAACAGGATGGCAACCCTCCTTCCCTGATAAACACCTTAAGGTAAAGTGGGGGCCATCAGGTTGCCAACCATTCGATTGGTGGTACCAATTGAAACAAGATTGTCAGTATCTAAACATCACCATCACCACCCCTTATGAAGAAGGCTGGCTAACGGGGCACACCTGGGGACTTTGATATTACGATACTGGCAAAGATAGGGGCAGCCTCATTCTTATATAAAAGGCTCCTCTACACACCCCATCCGTGGCCATAGGCCCAAACCCTGCCATAAGGCCAGGCCCAATACCCAAGCCCACTGGGCATCCCCACACCACTGTGAGCCACCCAGCCCAGGAGATTTCCCATACCTTCCCATCCACATTAACCCCCATACACCGATCAGGCTTTACTCCCACCCCCCTACGTCCAAATTCTAACCTGTTTAATTTGATTGTAGGGGCATACACCACCTTAAACAATACACAGCTTAATTTAACTCAATCTTGTTGGCTATGTCTAAGTGCTCCTCCCCCATACTATGAAGGAAAAGCCCTCAATGCGTCCTTCAATACTTCCTCTGACTCAAGCCAATGTTTATGGTCCCAATTTCATAAATTGACCCTCCTCGATGTCTCAGGACAAGGAACTTGCCTTGATCAGCCCAGTAACTGGCCCAGTAAACATAAGCCTCTATGTGCCTGGTTTTACCAATCATTCGACAAGGTTAAATATATCATTCCACCTCCTGGGACATTTTGGGCCTGTAATACTGGCCTCACTCCCTGCGACAAATGTTTTCAATACGTCAGCTGACTATTGTATCCTTGTAAATGTTTTTCCTCGCATTACGTACCATCCTGGATATTACCTTTTCCAGGCTTCCCAAACAGATTATAGGTCTAAACGGGAACCAGTATCATTGACCAGTATCCTGGGGATGGGAGTTACGGCAGGTATAGGAACAGGAACCTCAGCACTAGTCATGGGACAACAACACCTACATCAATTACAAACAGCTATAGACCAAGATCTTAAGGAAATAGAGACTTCCATAACTGCTCTACAGGAGTCCCTTACCTCCTTATCTGAAGTAGTTCTACAAAACAGACGAGGGTTAGATCTTTTGTTTTTAAAGGAAGGAGGACTATGTGCTGCCCTCAAGGAAGAATGCTGCTTCTACGCTGACCATTTGGGCATCATTAAGGATTCCATGACAAAATTAAGAGACCGCCTAAAAAGCAGAGAAAGAGACCACCTCAGAGAAACCTCCCTCTCTTCCATGTGGGGAGGCCTTTTTCCTTACATTGCGCCCTTATTAGGCCCACTGGCCGCCTTGCTACTGCTTCTCACTGTAGGCCCCTGCATTTTCCAAAGGATCATGACACTTCTTAACAATAGGGTTGACGCACTCCTGGCCAAGCCCATTCAGGTACATTATCATCAATTGGAGATGGCAGATCAAGAAACTTGGAGGGAAACAATCCCTACAAATGGTCCATATGATGATGTGTGAGCCAACTGCCCTGAGGCACTGGACAGGCAGCCAGAGATGGGCAACTAGGACACATATGTTACGCCACCGGCCGCCTAAGACAGGCACAGGACCAATTGCTGTCCTGCAGGCCCATGATGGGTAAGGCCTGGTTGGGTTCATATAAAGAGTCCTTGACCCAAGACAGGTGCTGTCCTCACAGGGCCTGCCATACTCCTATAAAGTGATAAGGGAGGAGATGTAGGGAGCGGCTTTGATAGCTTCACTGCTGCCACCCTGTCTCTCCCTCCTGTGGGCATCCAATGCATCAGCCTACATTTCCCATGATCCTCTCCCGCCTGACCCAGGATATGATGAAGACCTATCCATGCTTGATAACTTTCTGCCTCCGCCTCTTTATAAGCCAGAAACACTTCCTCAATAAACAAGACTTGATTGGAACCGCTCAACTTGTCTCTGTCTCTCTCTCTCTTTACCCAGCCCCCGCCCCATTTTCCTTCCTCTAGGGGAAACACGGATTGATCCGCGGGCCGGATCAGAAATCAATGCAATTGAAACTAAAAAAAATACAAAGAATAAGTGAATCAAAAAGCTGGAAGAAACAAAATTATATACAAACCCCTAGCTAACCTTATCAAGAGAAAGAAAGAAAAAAACCCAAATTCATGCAATAAGAACTGAAAAGGGAGAAATTACTGCAGATCCCATGGAAATTCAAAAGATCATGAATTCCTACTTTGAAAATCTCTACTCACATAGAGTGGAAAACACAGAGGAAATGGACAGATTTCTAGAAACATATGAACTACTAAAGCTCAACCAAGAAGATATAGCAATTTTGAACAACCCAATATCAGCTATTGAAATTGAAAATACAATTAAAAACTTACCAACAAAGAAAAGCCCAGGTCCAGATGGATTCACAGCTGAATTCTACAATAAATTTAGAAAAGATTTGATGCCAATACTCCTTAAACTCTTCAATAAAATTGAGAAAAAAGCAATCCTCCCAAAATCATTCCTGGAGGCAAGTATTACTCTGATACAAAAACCAGAGAAAGATCCACCCAAAAAGGAGAACTATAGGCCAATCTCACTAATAAACATTGATGCCAAGATTCTCAAAAAAATACTGTCAAATAGAATGCAGCAAATCATCAAGGAGATTATACATCATTGCCAAGTGGGGTTCATTCCAGGAATGCAGGGATGGTTTAACATACACAAATCAATAAATGTAATACACCACATCAACAGAGCTAAAAACAAAAACCATATAGTCATCTCAATAGATGCAGAAAAAGCTTTTGACAAAGTCCAACACGTGTTCATGATAAAAATCCTTCAGAAACTCGGAATAAACGGTGTCTACCTCAACCTTATAAAGGTCATCTATGACAAACCAACAGCCAACATTATACTAAATGGACAAAAACTGAAAGCTTTCACTTTAAAATCAGGAACAAGACAAGGATGTCCACTATCACCACTCCTTTTCAATATAGTTCTGGAAACACTAGCCAGGGAAATCAGACAAAAGAGAGAACTAAAAGGAATAAAGATAGGAAAGGAAGAAGTTAAATTATCACTATTTGCAGATGACATGATACTCTATATAGAAGACCCAAAAAACTCCATTAAAAGACTACTAGAGGTAATAAACAAGTTCAGCAGTGTAGCTGGATACAAAGTCAATGCTCAAAAATCAATAGCATTCCTGTACACAAACAAAAAACTCACCGAGAGAAATTATGGAAATATCACCCTTTACAATAACATGTAAAAAAATGAAATACTTAGGAATCAAGCTAACTAAAAATGTAAAAGACGTATATGCTGAAAATTATACTACACTGAAAAAGGAGATTGAAGAGGATATTAGAAAATGGAAGGACATTCCTTGCTCTTGGTTAGGAAGAACCAACATTGTGAAAATGGCCATACTCCCAAAACTGTTATACAGATTTAACACAATCCCAATCAAAATACCATTGACTTACCTCACAGATCTAGAGAAAATGCTACTAAAATTCATTTAGAAACAGAAGAAACCTAGAATAGCAAAGGCAATTCTAGGCAACAAAAGCAAGGCAGGAGGCATCTGAATTCCTGACTTGAAACAGTACTATAAAGCCACAGTGATAAAATCAGCTTGGTATTGGCAAAGAAATAGACCTGAGGATCAATGGAACAGATTAGAAGATGCAAGCACAACTACAGAGACTCTCAGCCACCTGATATTTGACAAAGGGGCTAAATATGTCCACTGGAAGAAGGATAGTCTCTTTAATAAGTGGTATTGGAAAAATTGGCTCTCTACATGCCAAAGACTGAAACTAGATCCAAGCCTATCACCATGCACAAAACTAAAGTCTAAATGGATCAAAGACCTAAATATTAAAACAGAAACACTAAATCTATTGGAAGACAAGGCAGGTAGAAGTCTTGGAGACATAGGGGTAGGCAGAGAATTCATGAACAAAATGCAAACTGCACAGGAAACACTTCAAAGAATCAACAAATGGGATCTCACATTATTGAAAAGTTTCTGCACTTCAAAAGAAATCACCAACAGAGTGAAAAGAAAACCCACTGAGTGGGAAAGAATTTTAGCCAGCAACCCCTCAGACAAAGGACTTGTGTCCAGAACAAATAAAGAATTGAAAAACATCAAGCCCCCCAAATTCAAAGACCCTCTCCAAAAATGGGCATCTGAGATGAACACACAGTTCTCAGAGAAAGATACACAAATGTAAATAAATACATGGAGAAATGTTCACCATCACTGGTCATTCAAGAAATGCAAATTAAAACAACACAGAGTCCACCTTACTCCGGAAAGAATAGCTGCCATCAAGAGATCAACTGATAACAAATGTTGGCGAGGATGCGGGGGAAAAAGGAACACTGCTCCACTGTTGGTGGGAATGTAGACTGGTGCAACCATTATGGAAATCCATATGGAGAATTCTCAGAAGACTAGAATTGGAAGCCCCATTCAATCCAGCTATTCTGCTCCTGTGTATTTTCCAAGAAGAACTGAAAAGTTCATGTCACAGTGATATATGTGTACCCATGTTCATAGCTGCACAATTTGTGATAGCTAAATCCTGGAAACAACCAAGATGCCCATCACCTGCAGAGTGGATGAAAAAGATGTGGCATTTTTATACAATGGAATATTACTCAGCTATAAAAAAGGACAATCTTAAGGACTTCACAGGTAAATGGAGACAACTTGAGACTATCCTCATTAGTGAAATAAATAAGAATCACATTTACAAATATCATATTGTATCTCTAGTGTAAAAAGTAAATAAGAACTACAAGTGTAGTAAAACCAAAATGTGTAATTGCTATTGTAAAAAAGAGAGGAAAAGAAAGTACTCTAAGGGATATAACTGCATGTATGTTTTAGTGTGTAAAATAGATGACCATATTGCTGGATCTTTGAGCAGAACTGTTTGTAGTCTGACTGTTTGAATATTTACTATGTACCCTTTAACTTTGTAACTTGAACAACTACACCCAGGATGACAGTATGTAATTTATAAATTACTGATTTCTTAGTGAGGCTTTTTCTCATTTTCATTTTTCTTTCTTTTTTTTTTCTTTGTTTCTTTTAGAATTCTGTATTGTTGCTACCCTTTTTTCTGTTTTGCTTTTTTTTCTTCTCTTTAAATAAAATTTTAAAAATGTATAATTGCTATTGTAAAAACAGAGAAAATACGAAGCACTATAAAAGATATAGCTGCATGTATGTTTAGGTGTGTGGGATTGATGACCATATTTCTAGGTTCTTGTTGGATTCTTGAACAGATCTGTTTGCACTGTCACTGCTTTAGTGCCCACTTTGTGTGCTTTAATTTTGTAACTTGAATAACTATTTCTAGGAGAACAAAGTGTAATTTGTTAACTAGTGATTTCTTACTGTTTATCTTCTTTTCTTGAAATTATGTAATATTTCTACCTTTTTTCTGTTTTTTTCTCTTTAAAGAGAAAAAGAAATAAAAAACAATACAGAATTTCAAAACAAAATAATAGGAAATTAACACTAATTTATATATTGCGTATTGTTATCAAAAATTGCTCAGATCACAGATTCAGGGATAAAAAATGATTAAACTATCAAACAATGAAAACACAAATTTCTTTTTGATGACATAACAGAGATTAGTAGTATAGTTATCTACCTTGTATGTATAAACATACACACAAATATGTAGACATATACACATATAATCTTTTCAGTTCTTTCTTTTCTCCTTTTCCCTATCTGAGTTGCTTTTTCCTTTTGAGCACTGTCTTTCCCTTTCATTTTCAAAATATCTATTGTACATTTTGAATCATATTTACTCTTTCACTTTTTTAACACTAGAGAGGCAATATGATATTTATACAAGCCAGTCTGATTTATTTCACTTATGAGTATGGTCTCAAGTTTCATCATTTACCTAAAAAAGTCTCAAGTTTACCCTTCTTTATAGCTGAGTAATACTCCACTGGATAAAAATGCCACACTTTTTTTTAATCCATTTCATGGTTGATGGGCATTTGGGTTGTTTCCAAGACTTAGCTATTATAAATTGTGCTGATATAAACCTGGGTATGCATTTATCACTGTGGTATGATGTTTTCAATTCTTCTGGAAAAATGTCCAAAAGGGGAATAGCTAAATGGGATCTCTAACCCTAGTTTTTGAAGGAATCTCCACACTGATTTCCACAGTGGTTGTACCAGTTTACACTCCCACAGATAGTGGAAAAGAGTTCTTTTTTCCCCTCAGCCCTGCCAACATTTGTTATTGATTGATTTCTTAATGATGGCCATTTTTTGCTAGAGTAAGATATTATTTTAATTTGCATTTCTCATATGACCAGTGATATTGGACATTTCTTTATGTATTTATTTACCATTTGTATTTCTTCATCTGAGAAGTACATATTCATCTTGGTTGCCCATCTTTGCACTGGGTCTTTGAATACAAGGGACCTGATGTTTTTCAATTCCATGTATGTTCTAGATATAAGTCCTTTCTCTGAGACAGCTGGCTAAAAATGTTTTCCTACTCTGTGGGTTTTCTTTTCACTCTATTGGTGATTTCTTTTGATGTTCAGAAACTCTTTATAAAAATGAGGTCCCAGTTGTAGGTTCTTTGAAGTATTTCCCATGTGGTTTGTGCTTTGTTTGTGAACTCTTTGCCTATTCCTATGTTCTCCAGATTTCTACCTACTTTGTCTGCCAGTAGACTTAGTGTTTCTGTTTTAATACTTAGATCTTTGATCCATTTTGACTTTAGTTTAGTGCATAGTGATAAACTTAAATCTAGTTTTAATCTTTGGTATGTGGAAAGCCTATTTTTCCAGCACTATTTATTAAAGAAGCTTTCTTCCAGTGAACATATTTGGCTGCTTTGTCAAAGATAAGGTGGCTGAGTGTCTTTGAAGTTGTGTCTGCATCTTCTAATCTGCTCCACTGAACCTCAAGCCTGTTTTTTGCCAGTACCATGCTTATTTTATCACAGTAGCTTTGTAGTATAATTTCAAATCAGGGATTGTGATGCCTCCTGCCTTACCTTTGTTGCCCAGGATTGCCTTTGCTATTCTAGGTCTCTTCCATTTCCAAATGAATTTTAGGAATGTTTTCTCTAGTTCTGTGAGGTATGCTAATGGTATTTTGATTGGGATTGCATTAAATCTGTATGACTCTTTTGGGAGTATGGCCATTTTCACTATGTTGGTTCTTCCTATCCAAGAGCAAGAAATATCTCTCCATTTTCTGATATCCATTTTGATCTCCTTTTACAGAGGACTATAGTTTTCAATTATAGATCTTTCACATCCTTTGTTAGATTGATTCCAAAGTATTTTACTTCATTTTTTGATGCTATTGTGAAAGGTATGGTTTCCTAATTTTGCTCTCAGTGAGTTTTTTGTTTGTGTTCAGGAATGCTATTGATTTTTGAGTGTTGACTTCGTACCCAGCTACATTACTGGATTTGGTTAGCATTCCTCTACACAAACAACAAACTCTTTCAGAGATAAACTAGGGAAACTACACCTTTCAAAATAGCATCCAAAAAAATAAACATTTAGGAATCAATCTAATAAAAGAAGTAAAGGATCAAGATATTGAAAAATATAGTGCTCTAAAAAAAGGATATTGAAGAGGCTATCAGAAAATGGAAAGATATCCCTTGCTCTTGGATAAGAAAAACCAACATGATGAAAATGGCCCTACTCCCAAAATTGTTATACAGACCTACTTCAATCCCAATCAAAATACCATTAGCAACCTCACAGAACTAGAGAAAATATTCCTAAAATTCATCTGGAACCAGAAGAGTCCTGGAATAGAAAAGGCAATCCTGGGCAACAAAGACAAGACAGGGGGCATCACAGTCCCTGACTTGAAATTATACTATAAAGCTATTGTGATAAAATCAGCATAGTACTGGCAAAAAAAAAAAAAAACTAAAGACAAGTGCAACCAATTGGAAGATGCAGAGACATCTACAAACACATTCAGTCATCTTATCTTTGACAAATGGGCCAAACATGTGCACTGAAAGAAAGCATCTTTAATAAATGGAGCTTGAAAAACTGGCTCTCTATACACCAAGGATTAAGACCAGATCCATGTGTACCACCATGCACTAAACTAAAGTCAAAATGGATCAAGGTTCTAAATATTAAAACAGAAACACTAAATCTATTAGAAGACAAGGTAGGTATAAATCTTGAAGACACAGGAGTAGGTAGAGACTTCATGAACAAAACCTAGATGAACAGGAATTACTTCAAAGAATAACTGGGATCTTATCTTATTGAAAAGCTTTTGCACATCAAGAGAAATCACCACCAGAATGAAACAATAACCCACAGAGTGGGTAAAAATTTTACCTAATTGTCCCTTAGACAATTAGCTTCTATTTAGAACATATAAAGAACTGAAAAAAATCAGACTTCCCAAATTCAAAGACTCAATCCAAAACTGGACATACTTCTGAGATGAAGAAGTGCAAATGGCAAATAAATATATGAAAAACTGTCTAACATCACTGGTCATTTAAAAGATGCAGATTAAAACACTCAGATTCCGTCTCACCCTAGAAAAAATGGCTATCATCAAAAATCAACCAATAGCAAATGCTGGTAGGACTGTGGGAGGGAAAAGGAATCCTATCTACTGTCAGGGGAGTGCAGACTGGTGCAGTCACTCTGGAAATCAGTGTAGACATTCCTTGAAAAATACAGGATTACAGGTCCCATTCTATCCAGTTATTCCTCTTCTGGGTATCTTCCCAGGAGAATTAAAAACATCATACCACAGTGATATATGTGCACACATGTTTATAGCAACACAATTTATAATAGTTAAGTCTTGGAAACAACCCATATGCCCATCAACCAAGAAAATGATAAAAAAAATGTTATATTTTTATACAATGGAGTACTACTCAGTCACACAGAAGGATAAACTTCAGACTTTTACAGGTAAATGGATGCAACTTGAGACCATACTCATAAGTGAAATAAATTGGATTCACATGTATAAAAGTCATATTGTCTCCCTGTTGTGAGATCTAAAATGTACAATAGATATTGTGAAATGGGAAGAAATTGTTCCAAAGGAAAAAGGAACTAAGAGTGGTAAAAGAGGAAAAGATAGTATGGAAAAGGGAAAAAATAGAAGTCAGTTATATTATTGGTGCCTCCTAGTTCATTAAAAAGGAAGGTTTATGCTAATATCATTTGCAGAAAGTTTTGTGCCCATGTCTTGTATCTTGAGCAACTACTTTAAAGATAACAACTTGTGATGTATTAATTATTTTTATTCTCCTATTATTTTGTTATGAAATTTTGTTTTACTTTTTCCCCATGAAATGAAATTTAAAAAATAAAAAACAAAGAAAAGAAAAGAATATAGTGCCCTGTGGTGGGGTAAGTCAATAGTCCCAGCTACATGAGAGACTGAAGCAGGAGGACCATAAACCTGACACAAGAGTTCAAGGACAGCCTCAGCACAGAGTGAAACCCCCATCTCAGAGAGACAGACAGGCAGAGATTGAGACAGACACAGAAAATAAATAGAAACCCAAAAAAGAAAAAAATTAATTAAAAAGACAATAAAAATCAGCACTCATTGAAAAGATCCAGAATCTGACACAACAGGAATTTGAAAAAAAAAAAAAAAGAGGAAAGAAATAAAACAGTTAAAAAAAATGTAGTGAAAAATTTACAGAAATAGAAATCTTGTTAGAATTGAAGACGTAACTTTCTAAATTAAGAGTGCTCACTCAACACACATACTAATTTATCCATTCATTGGAAAGACTTTCTAGGGACAAAGACTTTTTTGTTTTTTGTTTTTGTGTTTTGATACCAGGAATGGAACTCACAACCCACAACCTCACGCCTGCCATGCAGGTGCTGTGCCGCTGAGCTGTATCTCTGCTGCCTCCGAGAGTTATTCTGGAACTTCAGTGAAAACTAAGATGAGCAAAGCCTTTGCTACGGAGTTTGATTCTACTGCGGGAAAGAAGGCAGTAAACAGAAACAGTTACATAATGTGTTAGATGGTGATGTTATTAAGCAAAGTTCTTGGTGACTGCTGTATCCCAGCTATCTAGAACAGTGCCTGTCACATGGCATGCACTCAAAAAACTCTTGTTGAATGAATAGATCCAGGGATTGGGAACTGTACTTGCGAAGGCTCTAGCATGAGAATATCCTCGGCTTGTTCAAGAACATGAGTGCAGCTGGAGCACGGGAATGTTAAGAAGATGACCTTATAGGGCAGTGCAAGGACTTTGTACTTTATCCTGAGATATATAGAAATGTATCTGAGTTCCAAACTTCTTAATATTGCGACGTAATCTGTATTGCTGAAAAACTGCCCTTGTCTCTGTGAGGAAAGTAGACCATAGTGGTGAGGGTAAAAGCAGGGATGCCCCTTGGGCCCCCCTGCAATCCAGGCAAACCTTCTTAGTGGCTGAAAATAGGGTAGCATTGGTAGAGAAGTGATCTAGTTGTTGAGAAGTGATTCCAGAACAGACAAGACTTGCTAATGACTTCAATGCCATATGTAAAAGTGAGAAAAAAAGTTAAGGATGAAACTCAGGTTTTTTAACCCAAATAATTTGAAAAATGGAGAGGAAAAAAAAGTTGCAAAGTGAAAAATTTGAGTGATTGTTTTAGATTTATTAATTTTGAATTGCCTAAAAGGCATATAAGCAGAGATGACAGAAGAGTTTCCTTGCTAAAAAAAAAAAAAAAAAATGGAGAAAATTTACAGACTCCAAATGTTTATACTCCAGCACATCTGTCTTAAGGTAAATATAAGTGACCAGATTTTAAGGTCCATTAGAAAGTCTTCTCCTCACAGCTAGAGAAGAAGCCAGTAATTCTCTCCTTTCATAATTCCTAGAGAATTTTTTTAAACTGGGGATATAACCCAGAAATTGATTTATGCTAGGCCAGAGCTCTAAGCTATACATTCCAAATCCTTTTTTTTTTTTTTGAGACAGAGTCTCACTAAATTGCCCAGCCTCTCCTTGAACTTGGGATCTTTCTGCCTCAGTCTCCCAAGTAGCTAGGATTACACGTGGGAAACACTGCACCAAGCTCAATAGGATTTCTCCAGTTATGCCCTTTCTTTTCCACGTGCCATTCTCCCTTTTTCCTCTAGCTTCTTGGGTCATAGGTCTTTTTTAATGGGTAGGGGTAAAAACAATCTAAACTCTTCATTTAGTCATGCTGGTTTTTCTTCATTTCCCTGGCAAAATTTAACCACTTCCACCACCAGTCCTGGATGAAGGTTGCACCCCTCACCTCTGATTTCCATCTCTAGGCCCTACACCATGCCAGTCCCTTCAAGGCACAGGTTTGGACGCCTTTCTGGTCTCCTTCCCCCTCACTGGGGCTCTGCACTCTTCCCGGTAGTGACTTCTCGCTGTGGGCTCCCCAGGATTCATTCCCAGACACCTGCTCTTCTGTCTTAATTCTATCTCCCACTAGAAGTTTCTCCATTCCCACAATTTCTATCAATACCTCTGTACCATGAGCTCTTAACTGTCTGCCATCACTTCCTGTCAAAGTGTGGACTTCTGAGAGGCAAGCAAGCAAAGCAGTAGTCTATGCTAAGCACTGGATTCAAATGGCCTTGAGTTTCAACAAACCCAGTTTAACTGGGTTTGGAAGCATGTTTAACCTTTCATCTTTTGTAAAGTGAGGATAACAATGTTAAGCAGCTATGTGAAGCAGTTCTCAGGGAATGAGTTGTATGTGTAAAATACACAGATCCTGGCATAGAGTATATAATAAGTGTTTGCTGTCATTACTGGAGATCATACAATCACCACACAATTTATACAACACCAAACTACTCATTAGCTTCCCACCCCCTGTAGTCAACGCTCTCCTGTCATTCTACAGTGTCTCTAGTGGTCCCCTGCACAGATGTTAAAAGTCTGTAGTGTCTTTTACTTGCTCACTACTTCAGTTCCTTTATGACACCCATTGGCAGGCAGGTCTAACTAATTTTTTTACTAATTCTTTCTTTGTGATGGTACTAAAAATGTTTTTATTTCCTTTTCATCCCTCTGGTATAGCCAGTGGGACATGTCCACACCCTGGGACAGCCAAAGCAGCATTGCCGTCAGTCTGCCAGTCTCCATAGGCTCAGCCCTCCCACCCTAAGATTTCCCCATTAGGAAATCTTTTGTCCTAATTATTGTTCTTTTTTCCACTCAAAAACCTTCAGTATTCCTTGATTCACTGCCAGCAACTGAAGAATCCTCCAGGTAGAAAGATTTCTAGAACTTCTATAATATGGCCCTACTTTGACCAAATCAAATTTCCTTTCATGTTGGCAACTCTGTCTCCCCACTGCCCCTGGGCCATCTCACACTCTCTGGCCTCTCTGTTTTCTTGTATGCTGTTGTCATCTGAATGAATCGTCCTCCTCACTTTTCTCTGCTTATCTCAATCTACCTGTTCTTCATTCCAGCTCAATCTCAGCTTTCTCCCCACGGTATCCAAATCCACTTGACCTAATTCTTTCTATTACTACGGCACCCTAAACCAACACTTGATCTCAATGACATATCATAGCATATCATTCCAGGTAGTTTCACTATGTAAATAATTTTTGTGTACATTAGATTATGCAATCCTAAAAGTCTGTGATATTTTCTAAACTTCAGGGCACTGCTTAACCTTTGCCTGTACTACACCCAGAAAAGCCATGAATATATGGAAAAGACTTTGAAAATTTTGGCAATAATAATATAGATGGTACTATATGCTGATTACTCTTCTGGGGATTTTTGCATATGTTAATTTGCTTAATTCCCACAATAATTCTATAAAATAGGAATTATCCACATTTTCCAATTGAAGCACGTAAGGATCAAGTAACTTGTCCATAATTGGTCACTGACCCAGAGTAATCTTTGCATATTGCAGTCATGTGAAATAACATAAAATATAATCAAAAAAGACTATTTCAGGGGCTGGGGATTTAGCTCAGTGGCATAATTGCCTGCCTTGCAAGCAGGCAGGTGATCATGAGTTCAATCCCCAATACTGCTAAGAAAAAAAAAAAAAAAGACTATTTTAAAACTCCATAAAAAATCATTGACTCCTCCTCCAAGGGGAAATAATCCAAGGACTCACTGTCACTTCTGGGATATAAAATAACTGTATTTCTGAAGTGGGAGGGGGAAAGTTTAGAGCATCACATATTTTAAAAGAGATTTCCTATCATTTCTGTATTTCTCCAATTCTAAATGAATCACAGAAGAAACCTAAAAAAGAAAAAAACTAGTTCCCCTGCCCTCTCCATTTTATATGTGAGATTACTAGAATTTCTTTGAGAGCTCACCCAGGTACAACCATTAGTCCATTATGAAATAAGCAACCCCATGAATTGGCAATCACCCATCCTTGAAACACATGTAACATAGTATGCTCTGAAAGGAACATGCTTCTCTTCATTACCTTGGATATGCACAAATACTGAAGTAATATATGAATATGTGCCTGCTTTAAAATCAGTCAGGTGTTCCCCACAAATAGTAGCTTGTCTGCACCTATCTGAGCTCTGCATCCTCACTCTTGTGGAAGGAGTGTGAAAGGACTGAGCTGCCTGCACTTTTAACATTCAGAGCAACAGCCCCAAAGCTTGACTCCTGACCCAACACTCATCACTGCCTTGTATGAAGTGACTGCAACCAGACCCCAGGGAGAGCTTGAGTTGGTAAGACTCAGAGCTGAACAAATCTGTCGTTTTCTTGTGACCTAAGTAGGAATGTGTACCTCTTGGCTTAGAGAATGAAGTTGACAAACAGTGGCCTGTTACCTTGGAAAACTCTGCCTGGTGAAAGGCCAGCCATCCAGGGTGTCTGTCCTCAGTTGCCTCATGGAAGTTTTGCGAATCTAGTTAAAAAGTTCTCTCTCCTTACAGTGTATGGTTCTCTCTCTTACAGTATTGATGTAATGGCTCTCTCTCCTTATATTACTTTAAATCTCTTTTAAAGTATTGATGTTTTTGGAAATAAAATTGATGAAATTGATACTGTGAAACATTACATAATTAATATTTCCCCAGTTCACTGGTGTTCAAATACATGTTTTTTATGCTCAGATGATATCCATATGAGTGGAAGGCTTCAGATTTTATTATATTAATGATACAACATGGATTTAAAATCTAGTTATCTATGTCATTCTACCTCCATCAAAATATTTGGGTGAGAAGATGTTTTGACTGGCACACACGTTCTTGCCTGACATTCAACTACATGATTAGATGTATCACCCCAGCATCTTTTCTGCCTTAATGGCTTCAGTTATCCAGTGCTGCCAAGCAAGACTTGAGGCACTACATTCTGAAGGCAGCCTGCCAGATTCAGCAGAGAAGACACAGGAAGCACACATAATGTTGTGAGAGAAAAATCAGTCAGTTCCCCTTGAGACCAGGTGTATGCCAAGGTAACCATGGTTTTTAATCTCCTCAGACCCCCCCACACCCTATACACTATGTTCAAAAGAAACATGATAATAGCTAACAGCTGGGCTCTTTCTAGCACTTTCTTATCAAGTACCTTCTAGTTTGCAGCTTTCCGGAACAAAGAATGCCTCTGATTCTTAAGCCTAGAAGCTTGATTTATAAACTTAGTGGAATGAACCATGTCAAAATTTTACTACCAAATCCCATATCCATAATACATGCATGGTGTGGCTATGGTATCAAAGAATGACTTTTTTAGCCCACTGGAACTTTCTACATGTTATCTTTCTCTTTGCCTTGGGACATGTCATTTCACTTTTGTCTTTATTTCAATACCTTCCATAAAGATACCCATCACCAACCTGATTTCTTTAGAGCTACACGTCATATAGTAAACTGGAATTCATATATTTTATTTAAATTTATCTTAGGTAAAGAACAGAAAAAAACCTGACACTGACCCAACAC
Source organism: Hydrochoerus hydrochaeris (assembly GCA_004027455.1). Lineage (NCBI taxonomy): Eukaryota > Metazoa > Chordata > Mammalia > Rodentia > Hydrochaeridae > Hydrochoerus > Hydrochoerus hydrochaeris. Next base: position 101,130 of record PVLA01004624.1, read on the forward strand.
CTATATGTTCTCTCTCATAAAAGCCAATACACAAGTTAAATCCTAGTGTATGAACAAGTATTACAATGCTTTCGGAATCTATAAATTTGATTCACAAAAAATCCTGGAACCAAGATGTAATCAAGACTTTCACTGATCCCACAAGACTGGACTATGAGTCATCTCCCTTTCTTCTCCATCTGGCAGAAGTAAATAGCAACTGAACAGAATGTTGTCTCCCCAAAAGTATCACTTCTTTAACTCTCATAATTGTATTCACTTGCAGATTTTATAGGGCCAGGTATATTTCAGGCAGGCCAAACAAATCCCAAAAAGCAACTCATATGTTGAGAAACCTTGTTGCAAAGTTTAAAACCTCTTAGGGAAACAGAAGAGGCAGAATCATCCTCATGGGTCACTTGCCTGGGAAACTTGAGCGGTAAAGACCTGAACAGCCCTGTGGCTCCAAGCAGTGACACTGCCTTTTGTTCTCAGGTTCATTTTCCTCTCTAAATCCTTCTGTCACCTGCTTCTTCCCTAGAGACTGAGCTAATAGAAGATTGTTACCTCTCTCAGCAAGTCCATCTGGCTCACTGAAATTTATTTCACAAATAGTGAGTCAAAGATGGGGAGAGCAACACAAATCAGTCTAATTTTTATAATCCACACAAACTTTGTGTAAAAAAAAAAAAAGCAATAACTTCCCTTTCACTGAAGCAACAACCTATAAGACAATGGAGACTTCCAGAGCATTCAAATATTATTTGAACTGGACTGATGTTTATCCAGTGTGTTTAATCAAGTTAAACTTATGATACTTCAATCTCCCACTGAAAGTGATTTCCTGTTTTAATTTGCATAAACTGGAGGGAGTGCAAATCGTTTGGGCATTCACACAGGGTAATGATGCATTCAAAATATAAACAAGAGCAGGGAAATCCTTATTTTTCCTGGAAATTCCTGCTTGATGTTTCAAGAAGCAGTGACGGTTATGGCACTTCTTCATTTTTTAACCAGGAGTCAGATTTGCAGCTCCCCAGCCAAATCTGTGGCTAGAACAGTGTTTCCCAAACTATGAAGAGTATGGAGAATCATACTCTGGAGCCTGGGTATGAATCCTGGCTGCACCACACTTGTTGTGTGACCTTAGACAATTTCCTTAATCTCTATGTGCCACAGTTTCCTCAGGGATAACATGTGTATAAAAATAGTTTTAATCTTATAAGATGCTTTTCACATGAGCATTTAGCTAATATAGATGAAGTACTTAAATAGTGGCTGGCTAGTTGTACATTCTATCTATTATCAGTGTTATAGTCTATAGACTGATGGTTCTAAGAGATAGTTCCAGAGAAAAAGAGTCTGTGGACAAGAAATATTAAAAATGCTTTATGTTTCATCACTTCCAAAGCTATAAATTGTATGCCACCAAGAAATAAAAACAATGGCAATTCAAATAGGATACAGGTCCATCACCTCTCTGCCATCCTGAGAACCTTGGTCAGGAGGAATCTAGATGTCTGGCCCATTTCCTATAGGAAGGGCAACCAGTCTAAGAAGCACCAGGGACTTGGCAACCAGCTCATCCAGAGGAACCCAGGGTAAAGACTTTGCATACAAACCCCTAATTTATGGTTGGTTCTGTTGTTATATGACTATAGGCTTTATTCCTATGGTCCAAGTACAAAATCAATCTTTACCACAGTTTGTCAGTTTCTAAATTGTGTTTGACGCTATCATTATTGCTAATTGTACTACTGTAGCCAGAATGTCATATCTGTGATACTCAGTTGTTCTCCTTTGTGTAACAATATTGAGAAGCTCTGGCATAATAACTGCGCCACAGCCCAGCAGCACAAAACTGGGGATTGAGCCAAACAGAAACCAACATTCCACTCTCAATTAGTTGGAAAGATAGAATCTTGGAATAGACACAAACCAAGCTCCTACAAACAGATGATATCCCCTAATGAACACACTTTTCCAAGAGAGGCCTTGATACTAGTGATGTTGCTACCTGTCACCAAAATCCACAAGGATAATCACAAAAGACAAAATTTTTAAAAATTGTAAATAGAAGATATCAAGACAAAGGAGTAAAATGTAATCTCAGGCCTCTAGCCTACCTAGAAGCCCAGGAGGCATAGACATAGAATAAATTGGAAGTTACATACCTGAAATTTCTGAAATGATAGAAACTGAAGTAAAGAAACAATTCCATGAAGCTGTAAAGGAAATCAAATCAGATATAATGGGTGTAAAATAAGAAATAACAACCATTATGAAAGCATTGCTGAGCATATCTAATGAAGACATAAATTTTAAACATAGAGTACCACAGGAAAATGAGGGAAACCGTGAATGAGCAATATAAGGAAGAACTGGAATGCATGAAACAGATACAAAGTGATATTCAGGAAATTGAAAATCCCATTGAAAGCTAGCAAAATCACTTGAAGGAAACTAAAAAACTATCAGACTCTGAAGACAGGATTACAGCTAGTGATTATGAAAGGAAAGATCTCTTAAAAATAACAAGGAACCAGGAAGTAACAATTCAACAACTGCAAAATGATGCAAAAAAGATATATACAAGATTGATAGGTATCAACACAAAAGCAAAAGTCAACACAAATGACATATAAAGATATTAGCAGAAGTAATAGAAAATTTCCCAAGGATGGGAAAAGAAACTAAAATACAGAAAAATGAGGCATACAGAACTCCAAACAGCCATAACCAAAATAAATTTACACACAGACATATAATAATCAAGATCCCCAGAAATTCAGCACAAGAACAGAATATTAAAAACTGTTAAAGAAACAGATCACCTGTAAAGGAAAGACCATTACAATCATGGCAGACTTCTTAACACAAACCAACAAGTCAAGAGGAGCTTGGAATGAAATATTGCAAGTCCTGAAAGAAAACAACTTCCAACCCATATTGATATACCCTGTAAAACTATCTTTCAAAATTCATGGAGATATAAGATACTTCCATGACAAAGATTAACTGAAGAAATTCATGACTCCTAAACCAACCATTCAAAGGATACTGCAAGATATTCTGGAAAGAGATAAAAATGACCACAATTGCAAGAACAACTGAAAAAACTACCAGGCAGGGCAAGCAATTAAACAAAGGGGAAAAGTGGGGAGCCAACAGCAGGAAAATATCATAACAAAGACTAGCCAATGCATATCAATCATAACCATTAATGTAAATAGCCTCAATTCAACAATAAAAAGAAACAGACTGGTAGACTAGATCAATAAACAAGTTCTAACAATATGCTGTATACAAGAAACATATTTAACTCAAAAATAATTAATAGACTGAAAGTCAAAGGATGGAAAACAATCCTTCATGTGACAAGAACCCAGAAAAAAGCAAGGGTAGCTATTCTGTTTGCAAATAATGTGAACTTCATTGATTTTGAAGGATCAAAAGAGATAAAGAAGGTCACTACATAGTTGTTAGGGAAAAATTTCAAGAGGAAGAGATAACAATCATATATATATATATATATATATATATATATATATATACATATATAATATATGGGAGCTCCCAACTATATATGACAAACATTAATAGACATGAAAAATCAAATAAGTAATAACACAATTATAATAGGGGACCTTAATACCTCATTGTCACAAAGAGATAAATAACCCAGACAAAAAAATTAATAAAGAAATAACAAAACTGAACCAAACTTGTGAACAAATGGACTGAGAAGACTGAGCCAAAGGCAGCCATTCAGGACCCAGAAGGAGAAACAAGAAGCCAACTCACCCTTTCTGTGAGCCAGCAGCAGCCATGCAGATTCCATGAGGAAAAATTAGAAGCCAATTCACCCTTCCTGTATGCCAGGCAGCACACAATTGGGAGACAAGAACCATAACCCCACACACACACCCCAGGAAGCAACCAACTGATTTGGAGAAACACAGCCTGAGTTGACAGCAACTGAGGTACAAAAACAACTTAATGCTTGTATTGTTTGATTGACTTTGTAAGCCTAAAGCTTCTATTTAGAAGCATCTGTTTAGAAGATAACAATACTCAATATAGCAACTAGGGGGGTTTCCTTCTGTCTTGTTTTTGAAATCCAATATTGTTCTCATTATTTTGTTTTCTTTCATTTTATTGTTTTGTTTTGTTTTATTTAATGTTCTGTTTTGATTGGTTTTACTCTATTCTGTTTTGTTTGATTTTGTTATGTGTGATGGTTTAGGCAGCAATTTTAAAGATAACAAGAGGCATTATGGTAACCATTACTGATTTCTTTTTATCCTCTTTTGAAGTTCTGTATCACCTTCACTATTTTGTTTTGATTGGCTTTATTCTCTTTGGTTTGGTTTGGTTTTATTCTCTTTAAAATAAAAATTTTTTAAAAAGACAAGCTTTCTGTAATCAGTACCTCAGATTTCAGAAATTACTCCTCTGTGGTCCACTAGGATCAATAAAATTGATCAATCAAAGGATCAATAAAATTTCCTTTCTTCTCTTGAAAAAAGAGGACAAAGAAAATCTTTACTCTCATAGGATGAAAAACACAAAAGTAATGGACAGATTCTTAGAAACACAAATTACCAAACCTGGATCCAGAAAATATAAAGATTCTGTGAATAGCCCAATATCAGTGACTAAAATTGAAAATGTGATTAAAATCTTGGCAACAAAGAAAATCATATCCTGATGGATTCATAGCTGAAAATTCTACAAGAAATTTAGAGAAGATTTAATACAAATACTCCTAAAACTCTTTAATGAAGTTGAAAGGGAGGCAATATTCTCTATCACATTCCTAGAGGCAAGAATTACCTTGATACCAAAACTAGAGCAAGACCCAACCAAAAAAGAGAACTACAGGCCAATTTCTCAAAGAACACAGATGAAAAGCTCAATTAGATACTAACAAATAAAATTTAGCCAATCATTAAGAAGGTTATACATCAAGACAAAGTGGGATTTATCTCAGGATTGCAAAGGTAGGTCAATATATGGAAATCAATAAATGCAATACAATATATCAACAACATAATACAACAATATCAACAGTAATACAACAATAATACAATATTACAATAATACAACATATCAACAGAGCCAAAGACAAAAATCACATGATCATCTCAATAGATGCAGAAAAAGCTTTTGATAAAGTCCAATGCTCATTCATGATAAAAATAAAAACCTACAGAAAATTGGAATAAATGGTCTTTACCTCAATCTGAAAAAACCCAACTAACAGTGAACATCATACTAAATGGACAAAAACTGAAACTTTTTAATCTAGTATCAAGAACATGACAAGGACATCCACTGGTACTACTATTCAATATATTTCTAGAAACATTAGCCAGAGCAATTAGACAAGAGAAATAAAAAGAATAAGCATAAGGAAAGGAAGAAGTTAAACTATCATTATTTACAGTGACATGATATGCTACAGAGACGTTCACCAAAAGACTTAGATTTAATAGCTAAATTCAGTAATGTAGTTGGGTACCAAGTCAACACTCAAAAATCAATAACATTCCTGTACACAAACAACAAACTCACTGAGAGAGAAACTAGGGAAACCACACCCTTTACAATAGCATCCAAAAAATAAATACTTAGGAGTCAATCTAATGAAAGAAGTAAAGTTTCTAGATATTGAAAGTTACAGTATGCTGAAAAAAGAGATCAAAGAGGATATCAGAAAATGGAAAGATATTCTTTGCTCATGGATAGGAAGAATCAATATAGTGAGAATGGCTATACACCCTAAATTCTTATACATATTTACCGTAATCTAAACAAAAGTACCATTAGTATGCCATAGAAAAAACATTCCTAAAATTCAGCTGGAACCAGGAGATACTTAAAATAACAAAGGCAATCTTGGGCAACAAAGGCAAGGCAGGGGGCATCACAAACCCTGATTTGAAATTATATTATAAAACTACTGTGAAAAATAAGCATGGCACTGGGAAAAAACAGACTTGAGGATCAGTCCAGCAGATTAGAAGATGTAGACACAACTTCAGAGATACTCTGCCACCTTATCTTTGACAAAGCAGCCAAATATGTTACTGGAAGAAAGCTTCTTTAATAAATAGTGCTGGAAAAATAGGTTTTCCACATACCAAAGATTAAAACTAGACCTAAGACTATCACCATGCACTAAAGTCAAAATATATCAAGGATCTAAATACTAAAGCAAAAACACATTTCTCAGATGAAGATATACAAAGGAAAAACAAATATATGAAAAAATGTTCAACACCATTGATCATTCAAGAAATGCAAATTAAAATAACACTGAATTTCCATTTCACACCAGAAAGAATGACTGTCATCAAAAAACCATCTGATAGTAAATGCTGGCAGGGCTGTGAGGAAAAAGGAACTCTTCTCCATTGTTGGTGGGAGTGTAGACTGGTACATTGTGGAAACCAGTGTGAAGATTCCTCAAAAAACTAGGATCAGAGTTCCCATTTGATTTAACTATTCCTCTTTTGGGTATTTTTCCAGAAGAATTGTAAATATTATACCACAGTGATAAATGTGCATCCATGTTTATAGCAGCACAAATTGTAATAGCTAAATCTTGGAAGCAACTCAAATGCCTGTCAACTGAGGAATAGATAAAAAAGATGTGGTATTTTTATACAATGGAGCACTACTCAGCTATAAAGAAAGATAAACTAGCTTTTGTAGGTAAATGGATGCAACTTGAGACCATACTCATAAGTGAGATAAATCAGACTCTCTTGTGTAAACATCATATATTCTCCCTAGCATAAGAAATGGAAAGAGTAAATAAGATCCAAAATCTACAATATATATAGTGAAAGGGAAATAAACTGCTCAAAAAGAAAAAACAACTGGGATGAGGGAAAGGAAAAAAGGAAGGGAAAGTACACACTCACACACACACACACACACACACACACAGAAGATTGCCAAAATAATTTGAACTACTAATTCTATTAGTTCATTGAAAGGAATAGTTAGTCTTATATTGTTTGACCAATTTTGCATGCTATATCTGGTAATCAGAGTAATTATTTTGAAGATAGCACTATGCAATATAATAACCATTGTTAATTTCCTATCATCTTGTTTTGAAATTCTATATCATTTTTATTGGTTTTTAAAATTCTTTTAAAATGAAAAAGTATTAAAAATAAAAAATAAAAATAAATAAAATAGAATAGAATGTTTTCCCAACAACTGGCAATTTTCCTGACTTTCTTTACATTACCCACTTAGCATGAGGTAGGAAATTCTTCTGCATCTATTCAGGAATAAAATATAGACTCTATTAGAGTGTCTTCTTATCTCACGTTCTACTGTGGACCTGACTTGCTTTACAAGAAAATATGAAATTGTAGTGTTATGGTCTGAATGTTGTGCTCCCCCTAAGATTCATATGTTGAAATACTGATTCCTCAAGGTGATGGTATTAGGAGGTGGGATATTTGGAAGGTGATTTGGTCAGAAGGTCACAGCTTTAAGAGATCTAAGGCCCTCACACTTTCTTCCATGTGAGAACAATATAGCAAAAAGGCACTGTCTATGACTCAGAAAACATGTGACCTTACCAGTCATCAAATTCTAGTGCCTTCATCTTGAACTTCCCAGACCCTAAAATTGTGAGAAGTAAATTCCCGTTGTTTATAAGATGTTCTGTTTATGGTATTTTCTTATAACAGCCTGAACAAATTAAAACATAGGCCTGTAATAATAAATTTTTGTGGCTCTAACATCATGCACACATCCCACCACTCTGTTTCCATACCTTCTGTCATACAGAGTAATTTCATTTCAGTCATGAACAAAATTCTGATGTAAACATTATGAAGACAATTTAAAGAGCAATTAAGCAGCATTATATGTTTTGCTAGGAATATCCCTAACTCAGTTAATGAGTTAAATGTGAAGATGTGTCTAGACGTGCCCGAAAGCTTGGACCTAGAGTGTGCGATGCTGGGATTGCTTCATGGTACAATGCTAGGCTTAAGGGCACTAGCATTAAGGGTGTGAGTGCTACCAACTGTAAGTAGCCTGAATAAGATAAGAATTAGAAAGAGCTGTGATCATCTCTTGCTGGCTTGGTTTTGCTGTCTTCTGCTTGCCATGAACTGTTTCTCCTCTGTGATCCCCCTCTGCAAAGCCACCCTGACTCGGAGTCAATTGATTATAGGCTGAAATCTCTACAACAGTGAGCTACAAGAACTTTTCCCCCTTTAACTTTGGGTATTGAGTATTTTGCCTCAGCAATGAGTAATGTAATTAAGACAGTTAATATTATGACAATAGAAACTTTTATAACCTAGTTCACAGGTGCCCACACAGTAACTACCACAGCACAATGGCTGTCTGACCCAAGGCTTTATAAGATACCATCACCTATAAGTAGCACTCTAGCTTCAGAGATGATAAAATATGAGGGGAAAGTGTTCCTCAGAATTGATGAAATACTTATGTTCCCCTTTCAGGGAATCTCAGTGCATATTAGCATATTAGAGATCAAAGAAAGTCTTTCAGTAAAAAAAAAAAAAAAAAAAAAAAAAAACACCCTCCCTGATTTGAGTCAATGTTTGGGGCCAGACAGCCTCGTTACAAGTTATACTTACCAGCCCAATGGGCTGTGCTGAATTATAACCTATGGAATCTGAGCATAAAAGAGTCATCCACAGGAATTTGTCCAGTCACTTTATAATCAAGCAGCAGCAAAGGGAAGGAACACTGGCCTGTTCTAAGATCAAAGGTGGAAGTAGTTGCAGTTAGTCAATAATTCCATATTTTTAAAGAAAATACTTTGATCCCAGCTCAGATTTTCTACCTCAATGAGGCTAACTCTTCAGAGCTGGAAAATTTCAATTTAATACCTATATTGAGTCATTGATCATATATATAGCAAGTCCTCAGAGCTACAAAATAATTATGGGACTATACTGAATCATCTGTAAAACATACAGTGATAATAAAGCAATGATAGCAGTATTACAGTTTGCATGTACTTGAGCAACTCATGCATAGCCCTGAAAGTAGCACCTGGCTGGGAGAGTAGCAAGGCCCAGCTCAGTGAGGCAGGCTGAAGGGAAATGTAGGAAATGCTGAAGGGGCCTAGACCACTGTCAGTCTGGGGGCTGCAGCCACTTCCCTGTCCCTTATTCTAAAGAGACATGACCTCAAAGGCCACCAAGCAAATGGCATACAAATGACTGGCTTACTTTTAACTTTAGATTCAACACATTCTAGTTCTTTTGCATCTACAAAACCATAAGAACTAAATGAAGCTTCAAAAGCCTGACACTGGACATCTGTCACCTGCAAAGGCTGGAGTACAGCCAAGCACAGTTGACTTGTTCCATCTCCAGCTTGGCATCTGGGATGAGACCCAAAAGTGAGAAAGAGATCACTTGTCAGGGGTAAAGAGAGAGCACATACAGATATGAGGAGCCAACCTAGAGATAGCTATTCATCCCATTCCCTTCACTCCAAGCCCCAGATGTGCTAGTGGGGCAAAGGTTAGCACCCTAGAATTTACTGGCAGCCCCAACAAACCCTTGAACTGGGAACCATCTAGAACTTCCAAAGGTATCTAGCCTCCCTCACCCTGGGGCTGAAACTTCGAACCAGACCAGATGCAGAGTCTAAAGATGAGGATGCTCCTTGCTTGTCCCCAGGTCACCCACTTCCCAGCCAAGGTTCCAATTCCTTTTTCCTGTGAAAGAGGCTTACTGGGCACACCTACAGTTCTGTAGCGCTTCTCACACACTCACAGCCACTCCGTGGCAAGGGGATTCCAAGGCATAAATGCTTAACTTCATACTAGAAAAGAAAGAGAGAAGCTAAAGAGAGAGAAATGTTTTAAAACAGTTTATTTTCAAGACAGGGAAACCGTTAAATCAGCACACTTCCCCCATCTTCCATACCAACTAACTCAAAAGGAAGAAGGAAGGAGAAAGAGAAATCAAAACCAAAAATAATAAAATAAAATAAAATAAAATCTGCAGACAAACAGAATGCCAGTGAATCAATTCCAAATGTATTCTTCAGTGCAAGGCACAATTTTCCACTGCAATAAGGACAGATCTTACTCTAGTAGTTGATAAAAGAACACTAATATCATCGTGACATGGAAAAACTCACTTGAAATATTCACCATGGAATTAATATGCTTCATTGCTCAAGATTCAGTGTTGTAATTGTATGCCAAGATATCTTGTGCCAAATATCTCGTGAGACAAAAAAAAATCAGATTTTTTAAAACATAATTGAATTCATTTGCAAAATGTTTACTGATAGAGACAGCCTGGTATAATATCCGCCTAATACCCTGTAGAAGAGAAACTAGTGCTATCGATTTGATGTCATTTGTCATCAGGAATTATACTTACAGCAATCTACTTGTGGTGACTTAACCAAAGCAAAACACTGCACAGACTTTGAAACTTCAGTAATTAGCAGCTGTGAAGTCAATAACATGAAGATGGCTTAGCTCCTCCATGCAGACATTAATAGTGAAAAGAGACAACTTGTTGAAGGGAAAAAGTGTTCCTACTTGCAAAGAAGAAAAGAAGAACAAGGTAGGAGGGAACAAAGGGACAGAAAGCTACGTTGTCCAGAACCACAGTTATGGAAACAAGTGGAGGATAATGAATTGGGAGGGACGGGGACACATGCAAGGAAAAGTCCAGTAGCAAAAACATATGCAAACTAGCTATGGAACTTAAAGATGATGAGACCAGGGATCTAATAACTTTTGTGACAGCTTTTGGAACTCTCTGGAAGATAAAGAGATGCCTGAAGAAAGAGGTGGCTTATATCATGTACATGAGTACAGTGTCATGATTGGAATATTAGGATTTTGGAATAGGAAGGAAAATATGGTATATGGTATAGTATATGGTGGCATATACTAATAGCTCCCTTTTAAATCCCTTCCAAGATCCTGGTATTTATTCATTAATATTCATAATGTTTGCGAAATATACATTTCATTTGAGAGATTAAGAAACTAAAATAGGGGGCCAAGGATTTAGCTCAGCAGTGTAAGTGCCTGCCTAGCAAGCGCGAGGTCGTGAGTTCAATCCCCGGTACCAAAAAAAAAAAAAAGGAACTAAAATAGGGGCAATCTAAACAGACACATGACTGAAAAGATATATTTTATTTTACAGTATAAACCTGTAGAGTATTTGGCTATATAATTCAATATATCTTTCTGTACTATGCTAACTTACTATACTAAGTACTTTATATAGTACTACAATCAAGTAGAGTATAAAAGGTATTTCATTCACTGAAAAATAATGAGTATTTTGAGCTAATATTTTGGAATATATGCTAGCATTATACATTGGAACACAGGGAAAAAACTTGCTAACAAATATGTCTTTCCTTTGTCTACAAAATAAGAAAAAAATAGAAATTTCGATCTTTTCCATAACTCAACACTGATTTCCAAACTTTTTGCATCAAAGGCTGCCGGTTCACCTTCCCCATGGGTAGCTTTTATTGCAAATGACATTCTTTCAGAACTTTTTTTTTTATTTTTCTGGGCTCTGTGTCTTGTTATTCACCCTCCTGTCATTCATCTGCTCCATGAGGCCCTCCTTCCTTCAAAACTAAGGTGAGTCCTGTCACCATAAAATTTTTAGTGGGTCATTAATTACCACGGAGAAGAATTTTACAGAGGAGTTGAGGAGGCCTAGGAATCAGTCAAACAGGGTTTTAATACTACTTCTGCCACCTACAGGCAGGGTGACTGTCCTTGGAACAACTACTTCTCTAACCTCAATCTTCTCCATTTGTGATACAATTCAACATCAGCCTGTACTTACCAGTGCTGGTATGAAGACAAGCTTGGATAATGCATACAAAGCACTTAGCAAAAATTATTCCCAGGGCTGTAGGAACCCAGGAGTCCCTCCCTAGGCAGCTCTTCTCCCACTTTCTCATACATTTTTTCACAACTTCTACAAGACCCTGAAGCCTTCTACCATGAACTAAGCCTTCTGGGGGAGAGAGAGGTTCCACGTTCCTCTCTTAAGGGCAGAAAGAGAGGGAGTGTTCCGGAAAGCTGTATTCATGTCCACCTACATAGTAGGACTTCAAGCAGTGGCTAAGGTTCTACAGATTCAGAAACCAACGTTTCCATTTGCTGTTTTTCCTCTAGAAATCATGTAGTCTAAGGCAAGTCATTTAATACTACAGACCTTTGATTTTCTATTCTGTAAAATGGCATCACAAATACATGCTTCATAGGGACTTTATAAATGTTAAAGTTGACTGTGACTATGAAAATGGCCTTGTACGGGATCCTGCACAGTGCACAATAGATATTCAATAAAATAGAATATGATTATGAATTAAAAATAGTTCCTACCATTGTTACTTTGCTAGAATTAAAAACTCATTACTGACATTTCTATGATGTAGTTACTAAAATCATGGAAGAGAAAAACATTTATTAACATGAGAAACTATTCATGATCTATGACTAAGTGAAAAGTGTATCATTTTTGCTTTGAAAAAAAAAAACTATACACACAACTGAATAAGAAAAAGGGCTGTCAGTAATTTTACATGATTATGTCGTCTCCAGGTTTTGCCCTGTGAGAAGTGTGCCTGTGTGTGTGTGTGTGTGTGTGTGTTTTCCTGAATTTTTTTCTGTATAGGGGAAGAAAATAAATACAAAAATTTTAAAGGTAACTACAGCAATAAAAAGTATTATCTGTTGATTGTTAGGTCCCTTAAGCAGACAATGGAAGCAGCACATTAACTCAGCGGGAAATGCACTAGTGAGGGTAAGATCAGCCAGCAAGGCGGGGTGAGGAAAAAGGCGGGGAAAGAGGTCAGAGAGAGGACAAGCATGAAGGCAGGGCTCCTCCAGGCATTCCTTGCAGAGACTGCTGAAAGGCTCGCTGGGGTAGAGGGCCTGTCTTGGCCAGGCAGGCCACAGGCACTCAAACTTGACTGGAGAGTCAGTGACCTGAGTACAGGAGGTTTTGAACCACCCTCTTTCCTGTCTGGGTACCACAAAAAGCATGATTTACTTGCTTGCTTCCATAAAAGCTAATAGATGACCTACATGGCCTTTCTTGTGGCTTTCAAGTCTATGGACTTGGATTTACTCTTATTTGATTCACTTTTCCAGTGAGCAATAATAAGTCGAGAGCTATTGCCACTAGGTGGCATGGCCCAAATACAATTTAACTTCCAATGGAGCAGAAAAGTTTACGTCTCAGGGAACTTCAGACACCCTATAAATCAAAAGCATTGTTAAAGGCAGCAAGACAAAGATCATTGAAATTTTACAGTTTCCCCTTGCTAAATACAAATGAGACTCAACAAGTAAAACCACGACCATCACCACTACTCCTCTCCAAAATAATGCAGCCGGTGTGTTTCTCACGGACTTGTCCTAGGGCCCCCTTAAAAACATCACCCAACCCCTATCAGTGTCTATAAAGATCAGCCTTTTGTCAGCCAAATTAAATAAGTGCCCTCTGTAATGCTACAAAAGAACCCCGAAGTTTTGGCATGTTCAACTGAGGACAAGGCAGGGTAAATGTAGAAATAATTAAAGAAAACTGCTAAACGAAAAATGTGGCAAGACATATTTTGCGTAATTCATAGATTTACCTTGGATTATAAAGCCCTGCTGATAAAATGTGAAGAAATATAAGCAGTTTGGAATTTCCTCATCTAGAAGATGCAAATGACAAATCTGATAATGTTACTACAAGACTAAATGGGACAGTGTGAGGTTTGGGATGTGTTCAGTGATAGAGTGCTTGGCTCGCACACCCAAGATCTTTGGTTGGCCCTCCAACACTGCCAATAAAAATAAAAATAAATAGCATGACACCTGTAAAGTATTACATGGTGCTGATGCATACTGTATGCTAAATAAATAGTAATAGTGACAGTAATGACAACGGCAATAGTAGAAGTCACAGCAGCCACTGTAATATGTGTCAGATAAACTCAAATAGGCAATTAAAAAGGTATACAGCCTCCCCAAAGTAGAAACATTTGCTAATTTTCATGTGCAGTCTGGCTCACGTCTACATCATGTCTTTGTTGTTTACTAATCAACCCTTAGTGAAACTCAGGGGGATACATTTTCCAAAGTATTCTGCAACCAGTAGAGATGTTCAAACAGCTAGTTTCTGCATTGGTAGCTTTAAATTATTGCACTAATACATTAAAATTAATTAAGATACTCTATTCTCTTGACATGATCAAATTGTATAACATTTCTTAATTTACAAAAAAAAAGATATATCAAGCTAATGGAAGTCATTTTTTAAACTATTAACATAGATCAAGTCCATCGCTGACTAAAATAGATCTACTCAGTTAATCAAATAATTATTGGCCGTGAATTTTGGACTGCATGGGCTAAGCTAATCACCAGAGATATAGAGATGAACCAAACTGACATAACAGATGGATTTAGTTCTTAGGCTCTGAAAAGCTACTCCTAGCTAAGACACAGGATCTCAGGAAAAACACCCAAAACACTGGCAATTAGCAGTCACCTCTGGGGAACAATTTTTTATTTTTTAGTATTTTAAAACTTTTTGAGTTACCATGTGCATGCAGTACCTTTTCAACAAGTAGAAGTTAAAAAGTAAAACTTTTATATGAACGAACAAATTGAATAGTTTGTTCACATCCATGATGTTGATCCATCTATTTTAACTATGTGAGGTCTTTGCACTTCTTCATTTAGGAAGAAAATTAAATCGTTCACTTCAGTACAGTACTGATATGGATCCCCAGCCCATTAATTACTCCTAACTTCCCTCATAAGCATACAATAACAGCTGTGCTATCAATCTATCCATGTGCCATGATGATGGTCTGTTGAAACACTTTGCTAAATGAATTTGCTAGAATAGTGGAGGTCACCACAGCCACTGTAACATGACGAGGCATCAGGCTCCTGCCATCATCTGGCCGGGGAACCATTCCCAAAGCTGGTGAGCAGGGCCCACAGCTCACACACCCCTCAGCAGCTGGTCTCTGAGAGGCACTAACCCGTGCCCTTCTCTGTGAACACTGAAGCTCATTTTCCTCTTTGAGGCTCATTTCTATACGCTTGACTCCAGAAAACAATGTCCTTCACTTTAACCTTGCTACGAAATCTACCAGTCAATTTATCAGCAAACATTTATGAATCATATCTCACATCCAAGGTACTGCGATTGATGCTTTTGGAGATGTCAGGAGATATAAGGGGCGGCTTCTAACCGACGAGAGTTTATTGCCTAGTGGGAGAAATAGAACACGTAACAACTCAAAAGGTAGAATCACACAAGGTAGGGTATTACAATGACAAATTCAGAGGTGAAGAGGGAAGGGAATTAACATTTATCAAATCTGTGCCAGTGCCTCTCATGCTCATCACTTAATCATCCTGCCAGCCCCACTTTTAACTCCCTTTTATGGACTCCGAGATTGAGAAAGTTGCCTACAATCACACAGATAGATAACAGCAGAGCCCATATTAAAACTTCGGATTCCAGAGCTCTGCTCTTCTGACTCTAAAGCATCGCCTGGTGCAGTGTCTACCATGCTTCCCAGTGAACATAAGTGCTCTAAAAATTGACTGGAAAGTGTGTATCATGGGATGTCATGAATAGGATGTGGAATTTCAGGAAAGCTTTGAAGAAATCAATCTTACGTGATAGAAGGAAGGAAGATCGGTCTATCTCCATTTATAAAAAGGGCTTTCACTATTCAGAAAAGATGGAAAAGCCCATGCTGGGGAGAGGAGAATTTGATGTTGTGCCCAACCCTGTTACAGCAAGGTCATTAGAGTCAGAAGTGCTTCAGAAGAGAGCGGCTATCTGTTAATCAGCGATTCCTTTTTGGGAGGTGGAACCACTGGGAATGACATGAGCCTGAGTATCTCGAAACCTTGCATCACTCTTCAGAGATTCTTGATGTTTGTCATACAAGACCAGCAATTTTACTTGATTAAAAGTGATAAATACATATTGTTAACATGGAGACACTGTAGAGTAGAACCCAACATTGACATTTTGATATGACATATGTCATCTACGGCATTGTATATACTGCCGTTCCACTGATCCAGTGAATGCTTTGCTTGTAATGAGAGGCACTATGAGCTCTAGCCCAGACAGCTGGGAATGGAAGACTGAATTCCTCTACGGCTGGGACTGCTCCAGGTAAGGACTGAGAAGGGTCCCCGTGGAGAAGACTCATGTGTGGAGTAATACTTAATATTGTGGAAGCAAAGCATAGCGGGAAAAGCGTCCATGGCCGTCCTCCACATCCGTGTTCTGGTGTGGCTGTGGAGCCCAGCGAGCTTTGCCAGCCAGCGCCCCTGTTCTCCCCACTCTCCCTACTTCCCAGACACATTGTCTCTATCTTTTCTGAGCGAAGAACCTCCTTTCTTGTTGCTCTAGCGATTTCTACTCTTCTCCCTGGAATACTTTTCCTCTGATTATCATATGGCATTACCCTTGTCTCCTTGGGATTTTGACGCAAATATGTCACTTTTTCAGTGGGGCTGTTCTTAACCACCATAGGTAGCCTTGTGAAACCCCAGACCTGCCCTGCCGTCAACATCTGACATACCTACATTATATTTGTTTATTGCTTACCTTCCTCCACCAAAGTAGCCGCTTTCTCAGAGAGAGGATTGTGATTGCCTTTACCCCAGCACCTTCAACAGTGTCTCAAGCATAGTTGGCATGCAACAAATAATAGCTGAATGAATAAATCTATCTTGCAATGCTTGGTTCAAAAAGTTTTCCTTCTTTCTTTCTTTCTTTCTTTCTTTCTTCCTTTCTTTTCCTTTTTGTCTTTATAAAACACCTGTCAAAAGAAAAGGAGAAGTTGCATTTATATAAAACTTCAAAGAATGTTAGAGAATTTGTGTAGTATAATCTCACTTTTAAAAACTATATATTTAGATATGTATCATTAAACATTTCCTATATGCTAACAGCTTAATAAACATACATGTAGGCCATGTACTATAGTCTTACATAAATATTAATAACTGCATTATCAAAGCTCTGGAAAATACATACCAAACTTTTAGAAGTGGGAGTGATGTTTGAAGGAGTCTGGGAAGCCTGGCTTTTACTTTACATAATTGCCCATAAATAGAATGATTTTTAATGGAAAAGTATTATATTATAATTACAAAAAGAGAAACTTTTAAGTGACATTGAATAACAATGCTATTTCTTTGTAATTTCTATTGGAAATTTTTCTGTTTTCATCTTTAGCTTCTCACAGAATGATTTCCTCTGGATTTGGGGTCTGGGGCCTGTGCTAATTGCAATGCCTCAGAAATTCTTTCTTGGCTACTATAAAAAACATTACAGGAGTTTGTGCTGTTCAGAAAGCAAAAGATAATGGTGTTTTCTTTTTTCCTGTGGGTTACATATTTTAGGGTTCTTTGTTCAAATGGGCATGGCTATGAAATAATAACCAGATTGTCACAATCCCCACTGTTGGCTTATCTTTAACCCCAGACAGTCTGGAGATTCCTATCCCCCAGGTATCTGTGATTTCTGTATCCATAGCCTGACAGCATGGTAGGATTGTCTCTTACAATGCCACAGACTAACAGAAAGACATTGGGCACTGATACAGTTTCCCAACACCCGAGGTCTCTGCTCCAGCTGGGCAGAGAGGCCCAGGAAAGCTCTACAGAAGATCTTTAAGGTCTCTGCCCAGAGTCCTGGCCTGTCAGACTGAGATTGCCCCACCCAGTTTGGAAAGGTCACAGTACATGGGGCAGTCTGCATGGGTCCCTGGATGTGTTTGTTGTTGAGTTGGGCAATGTGGGCTGTGTTCACACAGACTCTACCACCCACCACATCTGGGCTCTGGCAGCCACACTGAGAAGAGACACTTCTGCCTCTCAGTGACCACACCCTTTCCCAGGCTGCCCCACAGGAAGTCAGCCGGGAGGGAGGAGGCTTCATGGGAACCATCTCCTGCTTCTGACAAACATCTCCTCTCCAAAGAAATTCATTCAGAACCTGCTTTCCTCTTTCCTGCCAGTCCTCCAAACTGAGTGGCTAGTTTGAGGAATGTTTACACTCATATATTCACACTACAGGAAGCTGCAGTGTAGGGTTCACCTTGCTTACCAGCCAGACTATACACAAACAGGCTTATGCTGAAACATGTTCAGCCTCCATTAATCAAGTAATGAAAATAGAGAGTAACTAGATAGCAATTAAACAGAGAGAGACAGAGACAGAGAGAGAGACAGAGAGAGACAGACAGAGAGAGAGACAGAGAGACAGAGAGAGAGAGAGAGAGAGAGAGAGAGAGAGAGATTTTTTAAATGGTTATTGATTACCAAATACTTGGTTTAACTTAACTGCTGGTAGAAAGTACAACCTTGGCACAACTTCTCTGAAAGACAATTTGACATGGATCTAAAGCCTTGAAGGTTTGTCTGTTTACCAGTGAGCTAGGGAATCAGCAGGTACATATAACAAGGACATTCCTTCCAAGGTTATATCCATAGAGATGGAATACTTCAGTGACAGTCAAATAATATTTTAGAAGGTTGTTTAAGGGAATGAAAACTGCTCATGATAAATGGAAAGCCCTGTTCTTATGCAAAAATGTACATACTTACATATAAAAATATGTGCATGATATATGTATGTGAGTACATGTGTGCAAAAAGACAGAGACCATTTCCTTTCTCTCAAAGTACCCTTTTCCCTTAGCTTCCTAATCCTCTTCCTGCAGTCCCTTGGTTGCTCCTTTGGCCCCCAAACTGTGTCCTGCTCCCCTTCCCAACGAATACCTTTTGGAGGCTTCGGTTCTCAGCTCTCCTCTTCATTTACATCTAACTCCCTGGACCAGTCCCATCCCTTTTATAGCTTTTCTATACTGATGGTCCTCAGATTAAAATCTTTCCCATCCCCTTCCCTAACATACATCCAACTGCCTGCTAGCCATCTTCACTTAGGCATGAAATTTTTACTCGGCTTTCTCATATTGAAGATTGAATTCTTGATTCCCAATACCATCATTACCTACTGTATACACACACACATACACCTGCTTCTCTCTCATTGCTCCCCACCTCAGTTCATGGATCATCATTTCACCAGAAATGGGACTGGAAATAAGGATGTCATCCTTTTGATACCTTTCTTCTCTCATACCTTGCAAATAATCCATCAGCAAACTCCATCATCTCTATGTTCAAAATACACACAAATCCATCATCTTGATCATCTGCGCTGCCTGTCCTCTGCCCAGGCCACCAGCATCTCTCCCCTAGATTTTCCAGTTGGTCTCCCTGAATCAACACTGCCTCTCTACAAATCATTCTCTACAGGGCAACTAATTACTATTTTAAAAAATCCAATCACAAGGCATGAAACCCATGATCAAAATGTATCCAGGAATGATGAGGATTATAGACTGTTCTTATTTTATTCTGTCTGCTTCTCTGTTGTTTGGCAAATTGCTAATAATAAACACATTCCTCTATTACCAATAAAAAAGCAAAATGTTGTTTTTAAAAAATAAAACTATAGGTTTCAGCATAGAACGTGATGAGTTTATCTCTCATGAGTCTGCTCTGACAAACCAATAAGCTACAGAGCAATAGTGAGTCCCCAACCTCCTTGCACAGCAGTGCATAGCAATGGGAGAATACCCAAAAACAAGGCAGCAAATGCACTGCACTGGCAATACCATTCTGCTTGCTGTACATGAGTCAGACATCTTTAAATGATTGTCACCACTGCCACCTCAGGTGCATGCAGCCTTAGAATCCTTCTAAACCCAGAGACAGGCACTCTCAATTCAGTTAGAGCTGACTCTTAAGAGAAAATGCAGTTGTTATCTAGAATAATCATCTGTCTGAAGAATGCCAAATTCAATCATTAAATAATATGGAACAATCCCTTTTAATTAAACATTATGTACTAAACATTTGCAAATCACTTTAATTTGCATCTTCACAAAATCCTGCAAGGTCATAGGACAGATATTTATATCCCCTTTTTAAGGGAATCAAGATGAAAGCCACAGAGCATAGCTCTGGTCACCTGTTTGCCACACTCCTGTGTGCTTTTCTGTGTTTCCTATAAAGCTCTGCAGGCTCTGAGATAAGTCTGAACCTCACACCACAGCGGAGGCAGAGGTGGGCCGGGGTTAACTCTGAGCTTGGACAGAAATGAGCAGCAGGTAATGAGTAATTCGTTACTATTAACAACTTTGAAAATAAATAGTGGAGAAATAGATGAAGTTCACAATTTCATAACAAAAGCCATCATGTTCTTGAGGGGCAGAGCCTCTGGAGGCCAAACATATTTGTTGGTTACCATAGCAACCACAAACCACCATCCATCCCTTTGACCTATTCTGAAGTAGCTTTATATTCAGGCTTTCCAAGCTTGCAAAGAACAGATTGCTCAACTGGCTTTAGCATCTTTTCACGCTTTGCTGTTCTTCTCTGCGGTCGCACACAGGTTCAGCTCCCGAGAAAAATTAAGCACCCACACGACTACCACGAAGCAGAGCACAAATTCTCACTGCCGCTCCAACTGTCAGAAGTCAGCCGCCTGCTTCCTAGGCCACTAAACCATTCTAACTGCCATCATGACCCTGGTCCCCAGCAAACCAATTCCTGGAAGTTTTATGGTAGAAAATAGGTGAAGAAACTCCATATTCCCAAAGGAATAGGAATGGCACTCTAAAATAGAAGCCTCCAAGCAAATTCTCTGTGTAACATACAGGACCACATGGCAGCCTCAGCAAGGAGCTGTCTTCTCTGCAGTCCATCTCCCTCCTCCTCCGCCCTCACCCCACATGAAGAGCACTGCCTGTTTCCCACCCTCCAAAGGCATTTCCCACCACCCCATCACACACCCGAAGACTAAGCCTTTATATTGTTTCACCTTTATGCCTTCTCATTGCAATTTTAGAAGAAAATGCTTTGTCTTCTTGAGCAATATGCAAGTGAGGGGGAGCCATACTTTGACCAGGGAATTTCTTCTGATTTTACAGGAATACTGGCTTCAAGTCAGACTTATTCATATTTTTGGTTCGGGGTGAAGTGGAGGTAAGAGATATATAGAGCATCTGGCTTGTGCTGTCAGCCCCGCCTCCTATAACCTAATCCACTCCCCTCTGCCTAAGACCTCCAGGCTTTACAGCTCCGCTTTACTTTTCTACAAGAAGGTCCTTACCTTTCCCACAGCTGTTGGCAAACGAGATCCTAAGACCTTCAGTGTGTTGGGTGGGAATGATTATGCAATACCATATGTTATTGTTGAAAGAATAATGTGCTCAAGCCAGAACATCAGGATCAGAACACAGTACTGGCCCTTCCAGTTGTTAATTATGTGTCTGACTGCTAAAGAGTCTCTGACTGTTTTCCTCTTCAGGATAACAATGGCTACAGAGTGCTATGTGCACATGTGTTTTTACTATAACATTATCAGGGAATACCATTGATGCTGATTATAAATGGTGGAGAAATAAAGTCAGTTGAGAAAAACAAAGTGTGATTGGCTGAATAAAAGAAATATGCCAGAAAATTGCTTGCAAGGTACCCCTAATTGTCAACCTGGTAACAATTAGTTATTCTATTAAATATGTGCCAAGTTAAGTCTGTTGTTATTTTACCACAATTACAATTGAATCTATGCAGGGCCATTTAGTCACAATCAAAACACAAACAACGATACCCCAGTACCCATCCCCCCAGGAAGAGGGGAAATGGCATTTCTACTGTACTTCATGTTAGGGTCTCCTGATTTGGCCACCTTCCCATTTGAACTTTCTGTTTTACTCCATGCTACTCACACACCTTCCAGCTTTATTGATTCATGAATTTCCCTGTTTGCTCAGGGACCAGGCCTGGGCAAAAGGAAAATGGGCTTGTCTGAAATGGATAATGACGCGGTTGAATTGAAGGAAGCTGACAAAAGCCATCACCAGAGGCATGGAGGGCAAGGCCAACCTAGCAGTGAGCAAGGAGAGGGGAAAGGAGGAAGCTCTACACACCTGAAGTGATCAGTGACTAGAAGAGGCATTTGTAGAACGAGAGAAAGCTGTGGGATTTCACAAGCAAGGGCACAAAAACTGCATAGGTCAGAGGCCAAAAGATTCCGCCAAAGAAAGTCACAATGAAATAACTGAGGTCAGCAGGCCTTTCCATCAGCCCAGGTCTCTAGATGTCCTTTGTGAGAGCCCCCTACCACACTTATGGGCTGAATCGTTATAGCAAGACTCTCCAGAGGACCCCTAGTGGAGCTGAGAAAAGTAAACCAGATTGGATGATACTATCAGGCCAGCAGGCAGAGTTCAAAGGGAAGCCAAGGCTTCACTTTTGAAGTTAAAATCACAAACAATACAAGATATCGCCCAAAGGACCAAGTCTGAGTGGAATCCATTGTGGACCTAACAGTGGCAAAGGCGATGGAATGAAGACCTATCTGAGTGAGTCATAAGAGGCCGAATATGAAGGCATGAGGCCCTGTCGAGAGAGGTGTAATTTCATGCTTGTCGATTATCAAGTTTAGGGCCCTAGAATAAGAGACTCAGGAGAAGGATGGTCTCCCACATTCAACAGGACAATGGAGGTCACCAAGTGAAGACAAAGCCAATACAAGAGCTTACCACATCGATTCCCCACCCCACCCCACTTCTCCACACAGGATGACAGCCCTGTGTTCTGTCAAAGCACAGCTGCAGCAGTTTCCTGTTTCCCTGTGACAAAATCCAAACCCTTTCCAGGGCCTACAAAGCCAGAGCACCATTGTCTGGTGCCTGCCTATGTGGGTCAACCCCAGTCACCCCTGCTCTGAGCTCCTTTCTGCACTCTTTCTGCCTCTGAACCTCTGACATGCCATTTCCTCTAGCTGGACCCCAGAACAGCCGCTCTTCAGGACACGCCCCTTCTCCCCTCCGCCACAGTTGCGTGGACCTCCTGAGGCCTTGCACCTTGCAGTCAGCCAGCAAACGGCTCCTGGAGAGATGCCGCCATGGAACCCACAGTGGACCCAGCACAGCCCTGCCCTGGGGAACTTCCTTTGGGCTGAGGAGACTGAGCATGAGAAAGAAACAAGGAACCAGTACACACGCTGTCAGACATTGCTACAAACCATGAGGGAAAAGCACAGTGAGGGGTGAAGGGAGGAAGAGACAGAAGGAGGGGTGAGATCTTTCCCAGGGTTTCTCTCCGGCTGCATCTACTTCTTCTTAAAGCACGATGTTGTAATGGGTGTAGTAGTTGCATCTGTATTCCCCACTGGAATGTAAAGTTCATGAGGTAAGAGCTGCCTCATTTTCCAGGCTTGTTAGCGTTTATGGCTGGGTTAGTAAGTGCTAACTCTGTTGAATAAATGGATGCGAAGAAAAGGACAAGGTGAGTGAGAAGACAGTCTGGTGGATGATGCCTCAGAGGGTGTGGCCGTGCTGCTTACCTGGGGCACTCCAGGGGTGGGCCATGGGAGGTGAGGCTGTCCTGGTTCGTTTAAAGGATGTGAATTAGAATCAGCACAGCAGCCTTAGCGTGATCTCTCCCCGAAGAGGAGGAAACAGATGCTCAGAGTGATTAAACACCCCATTCAAGGTTGAACAGTCTGCTGGGGTGAGAACTGGGAAAGTTTGCTCTTGGGACTCTGGGGCTGAGACACTGCCCTCGGAAAGCAGTGAAGACAGGGACAAATGCTGGCCTTGGGTGCCTGGTGCTGCCACCTCAGGAGGTCCCTGTTCTTTGAAGGGTTTCAGTGCTGAGATTGAAGTGTCCTTGGTGAGGGTGAGTGAAATGAACGCTCGAATATGTTACTGATGGCAACAGATAAATAACATTTTAGACACCATGGACTATGAAGGCCTTGAAATTTTACTTTGGATACTTTAAGGACATAAACACCCAGAGACATTAATCACAAATTAAGAAATTGGAAGAACCATCAAAAATTTCCAATTGTCCAGAAAATGAAAGATAAGGAAACTAGAGCATATCCAGTTGATGGAGTAGTATGCAGTTGTTAAAAAGGACACTTATAAAGACCAGGTAAAGTAGAAAATGCTTCAGATACTATTAAATAAAAGCTGAAGTAAGATTAAATTTTTATCTATGATCTATAACATGCAAGCTATACATGATTAATTACATCTACATAAAATGAAAAGCACAACATGATTAAAGCAAAATTTAAGAGGAAATGTAAAATGTAAATAATGATTCAATCTAATTGACTCTGTCAACTATTTATTGGACTGCATGATATGAGCCAGACTTGGCTGAGCACTGAGGACCGAGATGCAGAGTCAGAGAATCACTGAAATGCTGTATTACAGGACAGGAGAGGAATCCGTGGGTTTTCAAAGTGCACAGGAGGACTGCCAAACTCAGACTCAGTAGGGATACAGGGTGGGCAGAGAAGGTTTTACAGGGGAAAGTAGTATCTAAATGCTGAAGCAGAGAGAAAGAAACAATATATAACACAGACCAGGAAACGAGTTGAAAACAGAGAAAAACTAAAATCAAGAAAAGTGGAGAGAGTTCCAAGTGAGTGAACTTGAGAAAGTGCTGCTCGGGTGAAAAAGTGAAGGAAATTCCATCTGGCACCTTCGGTAGCTCAGGGGCTTGGAAGGAAAGGAAGCCGAACAGACGGCATGGCCAGCCCATGCAAGTACAGCAGTGTGGGCAGCGGCGGCCACAGGCGGCCCTGAAGAGGTTGAAGATCTGTGTCTCAGAACAATCTCTCTCCGGCCCTGTGACCAGATCAGTGGGTAGCACAGGGCAGGTTTACAGGCTGTTTGGCAATTCAGAGGAAAGGCATGGATGGATTTGTTTCTTGGGAGATTTTGAGTAATTTTTCTATCTTCATAGGTTTCTAGCGTTTCCAATCTTTATTTTACAAGTGTGTGTTATTTTCATGATGAGAAAAAAATAACCCACTTTAAGGAAGATGAGCTTTGAAGTGTTCTGCCTGAGAGTCCGTCTGAGCCTCTGGGACTAAGTGCTAAGCCAGGGGCCTCGGTGTCTGTTCAAGAATCCACACCCACATACTAACCAGCAGCTCCAGAGAGCCGCCCACGGGCTGCACCAAGAGGATGCATTTCCCATGAACCAGGGACTTAAGGCAGACTAGACGGAAGTAAGAGTGCTGGGGAGGGGAGAGAGAGCTGTACTGTCGCTACATCCATTCGTTCATATTAAGCACCTTACATCTTTTTCTCCTTCTTATAATGTTCTACAAGACTCGGTTTTTGCCACCCTTCTTCACTTCATGGTGTGGTGACTCGTGTGCCCCTTTCCTGTACTAGAGGCTAAACCCTCTGATGGCAGGTGTAACAGCTGGATGCCCTGCGCAAAGTCTCCCCCCATGGGGAACACTGAGCAGACAATTATTAAGCTGAGCAGTTTCTCGAGAAACTCCTTATAAAGGTGAACACAGCAAAAACAGTTGAGGATTTTCTGCTGGCATGAAACACCGTCACTGTCAGGATGCTACCAAAGAAGGGATAATGGCCCACCCAGGGTTGCTACCCAGCCAGTACAAATTTCTGACTTAAAGGTCTATGTCTGTTCTTGACCCTGGTAACAACCACATACTCTGAGGATCCAGATTCTCTGGCCTTTCTCTAACTTCTTAACTGTCTTTGAAAATCCTGCTCTCTTTCCTCCATGAGGCAGATCCAGAGTCCTCTTTTGAAGGCGAGATTAGTCACCTCCTGTGTCTCACAGCAGAACAAACCTCCCAGCACTCTGCATGTTCTCTCACACTGCAGAAACTGTTTTTGTTTCCATACCCCCAGCCTATGCAAGCTTGCATTTCACTCATCTTGGCAGATCTGGCAAAGCACATTGCCTGTCAGAAGCAGGAGCTCAGCAGATATTTCTTAAATGAATGAACAGGCACCACATTTGCAAATGGGATCTCAGAAAAGGGAGGAAATCGCCCGAGGTGCTAGAAATTAAAGTTCTTATTACTTCGTTATACACAGGTTCATGGCTTGCTTTTTAATTTAAAAAATAAAATGGGTTAAAATTGAACACTTGCTGGGTGCCGCGTGTTTTACATGCATTATTATGCTAAAATCCAAAACCTCCATCTGAGGCAGAGATTACTACCTTGTTTTACAGTTGAATAAACAGAAACTGAGAAAGGTTAGGAAATATATCCAGATTCACGTATGTGGTAAGTAGGAGTCCATTTGGTTTAAAAATCTGCTCTTTCCACTGCCTTGGTTTCCATATGTGAATTATAATCTCAGCAGTATCCTATATCATTAACCTATTTTTAATTATTTTCTTGCATAATGGAGAAGCTTCTACACACAATTGTAGTAACTATTGTAAGTGCACTGACATAAGCATTTACATTGCTGGGAGCATGTTCAAAATGCAGGATCCCTGACTCTACCCTAGATCTCCTGAATCAGATTCTACATCTCAGCAAGACCTTTAGTGGTGTGTGTTCATTGAAGTTTGAGAAGCACTGATATAGACCATGAGTCCATGAACCATAGCTCACAAATTCAGCCCACTCCATCTTTCCATGGGCCACAAACTAAGAGCGGTTTTTGTTTGTTTTTGTTTTCATTTTTAGAGTCGTTTTAGATCAGGCTGGCTTTGAACTCAATATATAGCCCAGACTGGCCTTAAACTTAGCAATCCTCCTTCCTTAGCCTCCCAAGTGCTGTGCTTTTTGTATTTTTAAGTGATTGTAATTTTTTCAAAAAAGAATACTATTTGATGACAAATGAAATATTATATGAAAGTCACATTTTTGTCCATACATAAAGTTTTATTGAAACATGTTCATTTGTTTTTTTATTGTCTGCAGTGTCAGAAAACAGGCTATGTGGCCCAGAGATATTTACTGTCTGGTCCTCCAAAGAAAAAAAATGTTGTCATCTCCTTCCTAACTTTGTGCCCCACCAGCCAACGTTGGATCTGTGGTTCTGTTGTAATTGTGCAAAGAAGCAGCAGCAGTTAGGAGAACTAAAGCAGAAGAGTGCCCCATGGGAGCCTGCACACACCGCAAGGGTTGGCAGTCCACAGAGCAGAAGCCCAGATGGCAGAGGAAATGTAGGTGTGTGGGTGGTGGAGCAAGGAAACACACAGAGAGAAAGCACCATCCAGTGAAATTATGGACAGGTGACTTGAGCAAGCCGCACCTCACAGGTGAGTGGGGAAGACTGGCCACACCAAGAGCAAACAGGTCCGGTGCGTAACTGGATTTGTTTTGAGACTATTACAAGCTGAAGGGTCAGACAGTGTTCCTATAGTTGGCTTGGCAGACCTTCTTAAGGGTTTCCTCACTGTGAGGGGAGAAAGGAAGGGTACTCGAATCCCAGAGAAGAAATCCTACCCTCAGGGGAGAGCGATGAAGTTCACCAGCTTTCCACATCGTGACCTGCACTGAGCTGGTCACCTAGGCAGCCACCCAGCCCCCACCTCCAGTCTAATTCCCTGGGGATCTGTGATTTAACAAGTATCCCAGGTGATTCCTCTGCTTTGAGAAACACTGCCTCCCTAAAAGTAAGAATTCAGGCTTCTGCCAAGAGCTAGCGCAGCTTGAGTGGGTGCTTCCAAGCAATCATGGGGGGGGGGGGCGGGTCACTCTGGTTTCTGGTGGTGTGCAGGATTTCAGAAGGAAGCAGCAGCATTAAAGAACTGATGGGCTCGATCTGCTGATACCAAGGGAGGAGGAGGTCCAGAAAGGCAGAGGCATCTCAGAAACTCATGGAAAGGCCGTTAACTGAAGGACCTGGGACTTAAACTAAGCATTTGAACTCAAAGGATAGCCCCAAATAAGATCTGGAGCATTTGACAGCTGAAGAGGAAAAATATTTGTCTCTGCTCTCCCTAATGATGTGAGAATCTCAAGTGACACTTGATAGATTAGGGTGCTCAGGACTCGGGGTGGATAGAGAAGGAGCTCATATGTATTTGCTGTTTTCAGAACCTTGTTAAATTTTATCTCCACTCCCACCATTCCACAATAAAATTATCAAGACGCGTGAATACAAGGCATTGTCTCAAGCATCCATAATTCAGTTCCCAAACAAGTGGTTACATAGAAAGAAGCACAGGGTGGGGAATTGGTGCTTGTTTTAATCTACTTTAGAGCTGCTGTGGAAAAGCAGTTGTTTTGCTGTTTCCTATTCATTTAAGGAAATCATGCTGAAGGCAACCTCATTTGAAACTCAGCAAGTGACATCTGCCCTGTTTTGGCTTCTCAATGAGATGTTGACTCAGCTTTTGCATGCAGCACCTTACTGCCTTGAGACAAGAAAACATTCCCAGGCTCTGTAAGCTATTATGCAGAGTTGCTATTAGAAATTAGTACATTTAAATTTTCCCAGCCCACCCACCAAGAATATAGGGCTGACCCTTAAGATCAGTACATCAGGGAGGCAAACCCAAGGCTGACACTCCCTGCCCAGTTATTTTCAAACCCCAGAGGCTGCTTCAGCATATAATATCACTTATGTAACTTCTCCATACAAGAACATCTGTGCCCTAGCCCAGCCTCCACATTCAGCTCACCCCATCTCCCCAGCACTTGCGCGGCTCCACCAACTGTAAATTTGCCAACTCTTTAAGGATGTGGACATTGAGTAAATAAATACTCAAAAATGCAATTCGCTTTTGTGCAACCAAGGTTCAGGAGTTGCAGTTCTGTTCCAGGTGTAAAATTTTAGTGCAATGGGAGAAGAAACAGAGTTGCAAACTCCTTAAGAATTTCTACCACTAGAAACAGTGTTACATTACTTTGGAATAAAAGATTTCTAATTTATGTTACAGTTTCCATGTAAGTTTATTAATATTAAATCTAGAACTATATTGCTGAATTTCTAAATGCTAGATTTATCTATTTATGACTCAAACCATATCTAAAAACCTTTAAATAAATCCTGGCAATCATAAGTGACCATCAATTCTTCTACAAAATAGGAACCAACTAATGGTATTTTGCTTCAAAGAATCTGACCTATCAAACAGACATTAAATATTCATCTATTTAAAAAGCTCTAAATGTCAATGAAAGAACAAAGCTGTCAAATGCTAGGAGCATTTCATTAAATAAACAGGCTCAAACACTGAAGAGAGTTTCATGAACTTGGGGCGTCACAAACTTTACTGGTGGTGGCTACAGAGAGTATCCTTGTTGTTAGCAAAATAACAAATGAGCAGGAAAATACGGTGTCCAGAATTTCAACTCCTTATTTTCTACATTTCTGCTAGCTGCATCCTATTATAAATAAAACCTTTATATGACAAAATAGACATCAACTTCAGTGGAAAACTATGATATCAGTACTACAGTGACTTTGATAGCACAACCAGGCTACAAGGATAGAATGAATACTCCACACATACACTGTATTTCAGATGGGCCATTCTAACAATATCTTTTTATCTTCTCTGCTAAGTGTTCTGAATATGGATGCTCTTGGAAGCAAGTAACAAAGCATCCAACCAACAGTGGCAAATATATATGTATTTCAGGTTTCCTATTGCCATGTAACAAACCACCCCAAAATTTAGCAGCTTGAAATAACATTTATTTTTCTCACGAACCCATAATTTTGTTCAGATACATTTTGCATTAGCTTGGCTTGGGCAGCTTGTTGGCTGCACTTGGCATAAGCAAAAACCATTTGAAGACTGAGGGCTGAAAACTGGCACAATCCCATGCATGGCCCTTCTGGCCTGGGACACGTAGGGAACTGGGGCTGGTACAGCCATCTTTACCTGTGTGTGGTCTCCACCTATTTTCTCCAGCTTGGCAGCTTCCATATGACTTTTAGCATGTCAGCTCAAGGCTCCCAAGGCATATGTCCAAGAAAAGAACAAGGCAGAAATAGTAATGCCTCGTGTCCTGGGTGGGAAGCCAAACAGTGTCACTTCTACTACATTCTAATTTTGAAGCAAGTCACTAAGACTGGGCTACATTTAAGAGAAGATGAACTGGACTATTTTCTTTGATGGGAGGAATGTCAATGTAGCCATGAATTAAAGAACTCCATAAGGATTTGTTTTTCATATATAACATGTAGGGGGAAGCAGTGCTATATAATGTAGGTACTTCATGTTACAATATAGACCAAGACTTCTATAATTCTGTTCTATCATTTATAAATTGGTTATTTGTCTCAAAGTTGCAAGATGACTGCTGTAGATCTAGACATTGTAATCATGCTCAAGACCAGAAGGAGCAGGAGGAATATTGCCGGCAGCTTCTAGTCCTTTTGATCTGGAATTAAAAGCACTTTCCAAGCCCTCCTCAGAAGAGTTCAGTTTAAGCCTATTGGCCGCAACTTTGCCGGAAACCATCCAGCAGCCATCTAGCCATCCGGAGCAGAAGCTTCAGGGGAGGCTGGCACAATAAATAGTTTTCTTCTTCTCCAGTGTAGAGGTAGGCAAGGGTGGAGAGAGGCAGAAGTGGGTCCTGGGTCAGTCAAGCCCTATCAAGGCTCCACCTCAGACCCCTACAATCACAAGGAAGAGGAGCTTGAAAGAGCTGCTTTTCTCTTTCAGCCAAGGTTAACAATATAATCACCCAAATATGGTCAGAAGACAAAAAATATGTCAGCTAACAAATGGAATTATTTACAACTCTCTATTTGCCAATAGGATCAAGAGGTAGGTATTGGATTGACTGAATCTTTCATACAGTTTAAACAGGAAGCAGAACTGACTCACCACAGAGTTGTTTGCCAACAAGATAGGGAAAACACAGAAAAAAGAAGACCATTGACTTCCTAGAAAACATTTAAACTGCCCTGAAAATTACCTTCAATTCAGAGGCTCAGACCCTAAAAATAATGAGGGTTAGCAAATGGAGGCATTAACCTGTATGCCTAATCCCAGCTTTATACCTAACTTTACAGAACATTCCTTCTTACTGGTTTCTGTTAACTATTGAATGGCAACAGGAAAAACACTGTGAGTTGATGCATTTGATGTAACTCATCTGCAATAGTCATTCAAATTTAAGATTTAAAGTTGTCTAGTGCTGGACTAAAGAAAGGTCAGAACTTCTTTTTTGATTCCCCCGGTAAATAGCAGGCTTCCCCAGTCTACTGGTTCATGTCTCACACAAGAAGAAAGTCATGCTGCAGCAGGTGTTTTTCTAAATATTTTATTCAAACATTAGCATTAGCCTATAGCTCCTACAATAGCTAAAATGACAAATAAGAGAACTGGATTTTCTGATCGCAGTAATGTCCAGAACTCTTTCCAGGGTATATTGACACATGCACATGAAAATACAGTCAAATGTGAAGAAAAAATATGACCAGAGTGAGAACCCTAGACCATCCCTACAACTTATAATGAATATAGGAGAATGAAAGAAATGAGGAATAGGAAATATTTCCTCTATAATGAAAGAATTCTGACATAAGGAAATTAAATAATTTTTCCAAACCAATGTAACTCATATTAAACAGAAAGAAAGCACCAAGGTATTTGCAAACATTCCCAATATAGTTTAATTTGGAAGAGAAAGCAATGCAGGTTTTTATTCTAAACAATGGCTAACTTGATCCAATACAAAATAGATTCTTTAAAAAAAAAACACAAAACATATATTATAGGAGTTACCAACTGTTTTTATCACTTATAAGTTAATACACTGCTTTCAATATTTTCCTATCATCTAAAAATTTTAAGTAAGAAGCAAATACTAGGCTTATAGAGTTCATGTCCCTGTATATGTCTTATTCATGTTTCAAATAATAATCATGTCATGATTTTTGATATTCATGAAATGTAATAAAATACTTTGAAAAATATTTGAACATTTTTTTTTATTTTAAAGAATACCAGTTCAGGCCTGAGGATGTAGCTCAATTGTAGAGCACTTATTTAGCATGTTTAGGGTCCAGGATTCAAACCTAAGTACCTCAAAAAAAAAATCAAAATTAAAATACCAATTTAGCATCATACTTGAAGATAACTCAGATATTCCTAAGCCACACAGCAAAATCCTGAAATGCAAAAAAGGGGAAACAAATTTTTTGTAAATAAGGACGGGAAGAGGGGTTGAAGGGAGGAAAGAGAAATGGGAAAAAAAGAAGAAGCAAGTTTTATCATGTAAATTCCCTTTGATGAATGTTATCAGTACATATATCTAAAATGTACCAATTCAAAATTTTTAAAAATTCTGAAATGTAGAAATCATCATAAACTTAGTCTAAAGCTCTCAAAAGTAACCCCCAAGTAGTTCTAGGCCCAGGACAAGCAGTCGATTCATACTAGATTTCACTAAATTTCACTGAGTTCATAACATTACTTACAAACTCATGTATATTCTTCATATATGAAAATTTTTGAGATAGGATATTCCTCACACTCATTTTCAGCTAGAAGTTCCCATTGGATTTTGAATAAAATGTTTAGATACTTTTCAATTAGGTGACAAAATTTTTGAGATAGGATATTCCTCACACTCATTTTCAGCTAGAAGTTCCCACTGGATTTTGAATAAAATGATTAGATACTTTTCAATTAGGTGACAAGACTAATAGTCCCATTATACACTCATTTGTTTTTTTATACCACAAAAGCTAATACAGATGTAAAACGGGTTGTCTGCTCCTGAAATATACATCTGAGACAATAAGACTCTGATAATAATTTGGTACACAAGCCAGTTGCCCCTTCAGGGCCTCCCTTGCCCCTGCCAGCTTCACCAGAAATGGGATTTAATTGCAAGTGCTTCTCTTTCCCAGCTCATGGCAAGCCTCGGGAACATTGGAAGCTCTGGGATGTATGGGAGACACACACACAGAGTCCAGATCAATAAGCATTTATTGAGGTTCATTACCAGGTGCCATGCTGGTATTAGAAATATAGGTGCAGCCTCCATCTGAACTCACTCATTAGCTACATCACCTCAGACAGATTCCTTGGCCTAAGTTCTTCCTTTCACCAACACCACCACCATCATAACCACCATCGCCACCATAACATGGTCTCTCAATCTTTTTCCCCAGGTAAACTAAGATGAATAGACACATATGCACAAACTGTTCATGTTTTTATGCTATGGTTAGTGAAGTATTAGAAGAGAGGTATTTAGCACAAGGAATTCAGGAAGGCCTTTGAGCCAAGACTTAAAAACTGAGTCCTGTTAGCTAGAGGAAGACAAGTGCTCCAGAGGAAAGTACTTGTGCAAAGCCACAGGGAGGAGCATGTTGTGCACAGCAACTGGATGTGGTTTGCTAATGATAAGACACCATGGGGAGAGGTCTAACGTGAAACCCAAGAGGAAGGTGAAGATCAGGTCATGGGAGGTCTTCTAGTCCACACTGGTAACTGAATTTCTTTCTGTTGATCAAATGTCCTAATCCAGGTTTATACAAAACAACTAGTGTTTATGGGAGGTATTTCATGAGATGTTCTTCAGTGTTTCTCAAAATAACAGCACTGTGACTTATGTTTAGAAACACCCCAAATTTCACTCCTTCTTAGCAACTCGCAAAGCATGCACTCACATATTAAAGGTTCCATGAAATCCTGAATAAAGGGAAGTTTCACTGGGTGTGGTGGTGTACACCTGTAATCCCAGGAGGGTCAGGCAGATGAATTTCAAATTTGGTGATTTTGCAAGTCCTTGTCTCAAAATTAAAAAATTTAAAAAGGCCTAGCAATGTAGCTCAGCGTGAAGGTCTTGGACTCTACCCCCCTCTACCACGCAAAAGAGACTTTCTTAAAATCTCAGTTCAGCATAGTATTATTTGAAACAGACTCAACTGAGGACACCACTTATTCAGAGAAATTTTGAGGCGTTTTTATTATAATACTGAACATTTGAGTAACATCACTCTAACTTCAGAGGTGAATTTTTTTAAGGGACTTGCCCTGAAAGGAGGAATGAAATGATGATGATCCAGGACTGATGAGGTGAAAGAGATCAAGAAATTCTCAGGAGATGAAAATGTCTAAATTTTCCCAGCAAGAATGGAGGGAGGGAGACAGAAGACTCTAGAGTGATACCTCAAGTTTTTAAGTAAGTCTACAGAATAGGAGGAGGGAAGCGTGATGCAAGGGAAAGGACGGAGGGAATAAAATAAAGAGCTTCATCTGGAACATGACAAGTTGGAGGCACCCTTAAGCCTCCCAAGTGAGATTACAGGCAGCTGTGGAGTTAGTTCATCAACCATTACTTGGCACTAATCTAAATCAGAGCCTCTTCCTACTCAAAATCTCAAAGTTAACTTAAGATTCCATATGCATTGTGTTAATTTAGTGGCAAATTTGCTAATAATAAGATTACCACTTAATTATTTTTTTAAAATCTGGATTTTGAAAAACTACACTGTCAAATGAAAATACACAAATAGACATATATAGACAAGCCTCACACACTCACAGTAAATTACTGAAGCCATCCGCCATTTAGAAAGTGAGTCTGCAGCGGAACCACTGCCATAATTCAGATGTACTGTAACAGATCTATTTAAACAAATTAATTTTTAATGTATGCTGTAGAAAATCATTTAAAAACTAATTGGTGTTCTTTTTGTTCTTTCTCTAAAGTTTTGAAAGAAAGAGGCACATTATTTTTGTGTCCTGAGGGTCAAAACACTGTCTTACACATGGAAAGTATGCACTAAAATGTTACTGAGCTAAGGAAATTAATTAAGCCTAGTCTCAGTAAAAAATACAAAATTGACAGATTTCCAACTGTATTCTCTCCCTGATCGATCTCACGTTTCCATCCGCAAACTCTTGTCATTAGCTCCACTCTGCCTCCGAACCTGAGGCAGGTTTTCCAACTTCACTTTACTTTTTCATCTGAATGTTCACCACCGAATTTAATGTGTCCCTGGGGACACTGCTGGTTGCCTGACTTCACAGTATCTATTCATCCCTTAATCCTTATTTTAAAATCGCCCCAGTTTTTTTTTTTTTTCAGTGAACCACAGCACCCACCTAAAAAGCTGCTTTAATTGGGCACATGGTATAATTTTGGTAAAACAAGATCAAAGTGGAAAAGTCTGATGGGAACTCGTGAGGAGGGTTTGGCCTTCCCTGCATAGACATTACCCTGCCTCCTTTAGCTTTCTCTTCTCCTGTCTTGAGGGCAGATACTCTGCTAGACCTGCAGCTCTCCTGTCACACAGGAGAGAATGAAACATATGGGGAAAATGGCCACGGAGAAGAAAGAAGGTGCCTGGCATGTCGATGGGACTCATAAACTACCCTTCTAGTATCTTTGCAATGCTTTTGACCTAGAGAATAAATTGATTCATCCCTTAATCAAATAGCTTGCTTGTTTAAGATGTGCTTTGTCCCAGGCTGCAGTTCCTTGCAGTTAAACAAAATCATACATGACAAAACACACAAAACGAAAACGCTGATATCCATCTTCAAAGAACCCCTGATGACTGCTCACCCATCCAGCTCTCAGACCTATTCCTGTCTGATCATGAATATTCCACTTTCTGCGTCTGCCATCTACCCAGCAGCTCAAGAAAAGAAAAGATATGGATACATCCTTACTGCCTCCCTTTTGGCTTTAGCTCTTCAAACTCTTCTTCTCTCCATTTCTACCACCACCCATCTGGATAACCCACTGTCATCAGCTCTTATCTGCGCTCCCTGCATGATCTTGCCGGATCCAGTTTATCCTCCGCACAGGATCCAGAGTGGTCATTTGAAATATATGTCAGGTCATGCCACTCCCTATTTTACAACTTCCAAGTGCTTCATTTGTTACTTACAATAAAATGTAAATGTCTGACAGCTACAGGCAGTGTCCCCTAAATTCATATGTAGAAACTGCAATGTGATGCCATTTGGAGATAAGACCTTTGAGAGGTGATTAAGTCATGAAGATGAAGTCCTTATGATGAGATTCATGCCCCTATCAGAAGAGAAACCAGAATCTCAATCTCTCTCTCTCTCTCTCTGTCTCTCTCTGTGTGTCTCTCTCTGTCTCTATCTCTGTCTTGCTGTTTGTCCATCTGTCTCTTTCTCTGTCTCTCTCTGTCTCTCTCTCTGTCTCTCTCTGTCTCTCTCTCTCTCTCTCTGTCTCTCTCTGTCATCATGTAAGGCTATAAAAGAAGGTATGTATCTGCAAACCAGAAGAAAGTCCACAACAGAAACTGAGATGATTGGGACCTTGATCTGGGATTTCTCAGCCTCCAGAACTGTGAGAAATTTCTGTCACTTAAGCCACCCTAGTCTGTGATGACTTTGTCCCAGTAGCCCCAATGATGGCACTACCGTGGCTTACAAAGCCACAGAGATGATCCTCTCTCATCTTAGCCTTTTTTTTCTCTTACTCACTGCATTTAAGCCATACCACCTTCACTTCATTCCTCCACACTGCCAAGTGCGTTTCCACATCAGGGCCTTGTACATGCTGTTCTTTCTGTTTCAAATGTTACTCCACCCAGTTCTCATTTTGGTTCCTTCTCATCATTCAGATCTCATTTCTGGTATCACCTCCCAAAAGGCCTGCTCTGACCTCCCGGTCCACCTGTAATTCATAACCTCAGCACACTGCGTGGTTCTTTCATATGCTAGCCTATCTAAATCACCTTGTTTATTTCATTGTTTACTAGGGCTATGTAGTTTTTTAGGTTTCCTTTCTTCCCACTTTAAATGACACACTTCCTAAATACAAGGAGTGTGTCTATCTTATTCAATGATCCATCCCCAGATCTGGAAAAATAAGTACATCCCATAGATCCTTGATAAATATTGTTTTGAACAAACAGATTTGAATTTTTTGGGGAAAAAAAAACAATATATAGTCTTGGATTCTTAGAAGCCTGCCAAATTTCATGATTCTGAAACGTATAGTGTTTTTGTCTAAAATCTGTATGAGCAAAACGAAATTTCTGATTTAAATACAAGTTTATTCTAATGTTTTCATGAATGTACTTAATCCCCTTAAGTATCTTCTATCACAGGTAAGTAATCTTTGCTTACCATGTATATGCTTTAACCTAGTTAGAGTAACATAATAAGGGATTAGCCCCATAATGCAGGCTGCCAAATGCCATGTTTTTTATAGAAAACAAGCCCTCAGGAGTTTGGAAGAGAGCCCAATAGACCCACAGTCAAAAGCCTCCAGATCCCTTTACATACCTTACCCATGCTTCCTACAGTCAACCTAGAAAGCCAGGAACTTCCCTCAGATTCTTCAGTTACAATCCAGGGAAAATAAAGTGTGTAGGAAAACATTTCAAGGTAATAAATACAGCTGCTTTCAGGGAAATATGCTTTCAAACCACAAGGAAAAGGGTGTGTATTTCTAGTCAGTTCTATTTCTAGAGGGTTTATTCAGCAATTTCAAGATTTTATAAAGTTACACCAGTATTTTCATTGCTAAATTCTCACAGTCACATGAAAGGAAGAAATAACACCACTTACCCTTCCTAGAGCTGCTGGAGGCTCTTAGCAGAACAAGTCAAACAGCTCAGAGCTGTGGGCTCCCAAAGATACTTCATGGCACAGCTGTAGGCAGAAGAGGGGAAGCCAGCAGGTGACAGGACAGGTCAGGGCACACCCAAGACACAAGTTCCTAGATACAATGTGTCCAGAAGTGAGGAAATTTCTCTCCCCTGGAGCCTTCCACTTCCCCTGGTTTCACCTTCTCAAACCTGGTATGCAATGTTCGAGGTACCTCTCAGGGGACCTGTGAGAGCAAAATTACTTTCATAATAATACAAAAATAAAACTTGTCTTTTTCACTATGTGGACATTGACACTGATGGTACAAAATGACACTGGATCAACACTTTAATACAAGTCAAAGCAGTGGCACCAAAGTCGTCTGCTTTGGTTGTCACCATCTTCTTCACTGTAGCACTCACACTGAAAAGAAAGACAAGAGAGGACGGAAGGATGAAAGGAAGGCCACTAGGGAGGAAGAAAGGAAATAAAAAGAAAGTCGGTTTTACTTAAGAATGTCTTTAGTGAAGCATTAAAAATCATAAGTTTTGGGCCAGGGATTTAACTCAGGGGTGTAAGCACCTGCCTGGCAAACACAAGGTTGTGAGTTCAATCCCTGTTACAAAAAAAAAAAAAATCATAAGTTTCATTGCATCACAGAGTTAACATTCTGTGTGACCAATGGGGAAGTCCACA
Organism: Hydrochoerus hydrochaeris; assembly: GCA_004027455.1. Lineage (NCBI taxonomy): Eukaryota > Metazoa > Chordata > Mammalia > Rodentia > Hydrochaeridae > Hydrochoerus > Hydrochoerus hydrochaeris. The sequence goes on from PVLA01004624.1 coordinate 139,243, forward strand.
CCAAGCCCTTCTGCTGCGTGTCACAATAACACAGTGGTCTCTGAAAAAAATATTTGTGCCATTGTGTGAATTGCAAGCTGAACTAGCAGTTTTTTCATGAAAGATCCTTTTATTTGAAAGAATAACTGATTCAGATTTAGCAGACATTTTCTTGAAAATGAGCACGTGAGTCACTTCAAAGAAAACATGGAGCGATATCTATTGCCCAATAGCATTTAAGAAATTAGCCCTGGCTAAGATTTGGGTAGTAGCTACAACTGTTCAGAAAGTCTGTTAAAATATTGCTCCTGCTTCCAACCACATACTTCTGTGACACCAGCTTTTCTTCATATACTTTGATGAAAGCAACATATCATGCTAGATTGAATGCAGAAGCTGTTATAAAAATGCAGCTGTCTCCCATAAAGTCAGACATTAATATTTGCAAAAAACATAATGTACTATTTTTTGGTTTTGAAAAATAAATATATTTTAATAAAAAATATATCACATATAATGGTTTTATTATTTTCAAGTGAATTAATAATTATTTTTAAATGTATCTAGTATTAATCAAATAAAAAGTTCTTTGGAATCTTCATTGTTTTTTGAGAGCATAAAATGGATCCTAAAACCCAAAGCTGGTACAATAAATAATGGAAATATACAAAAGAAATAGAAAAAAATCTATAGTAGAAATACGTAAGGGAAGTACAAATCTACATTTCTAACAACATGTATAATTTTCATTCTACCACAAAACATAGCTTCTTTATGCAGTTAGAGAAAACTCAATCTGCAGAGCCCGGTTGCTGCCTAGCATGTTACTGCCAGAACTTTCAGGAGTTGAACTTTCTATCAAAGAATGGAGGCAGGTTCACAATCCCTGGAATGAGAAACAATACAGTGGGAAGAAAATGCTCAAGTGCTATACACTATGGACCCATGTTGGTGTAGTGACCTGAATGAACAATGAGAAGCAAAGAGAACTCTAACATAGGATAATTTTTTAAAATTAACTTATATATTTTCCTCTATTTTCCCCCTTGGAAATCTGTGCCCTTTGACTCAGGGAAAGTTTGAGGTTAGAATTCTTGACTTTTATTTTCAAACCCTGAGGCACTAAAAAGAATTCAGTTAAATCTAGGGGAGAGATATTCCTTGGCTAAAATGAAACTTTCTGAGAAGGAGGAGAGGAGAAAGGGAGAATATTAGTATTCGGTATTGAAAAGGAATGAAGTAAATTAACTTATATAATGTCATGAGTTCAAGCACAAGGTCATGAGTTCAAGCTTCAATATCTGCTACAGCATGGATAAACCTTAAAATCACTCTGCCAAATGAAAGAAGTCAGTTACAAACAGTTACATAGTTAGTGTATGACCTCACTGATAGAAAATATTCTAAATAAGGAAATCTACAGAAAGAAAATAGATTAGTGGGTTCCTAAGGCTAGGCAAAATAAGGAACAGCTGCTAAAAAGTAGAGGTTTGGTAGCAGGGGTGTAATAATGTCCTAGAATTACCTGTGATGATGGCACACAACTCTCCTAAACATACAAAAATACTGAATTTTACGCTTCACATAGGCAGATTGTACCATATGTGAATTACATCTCAATAAAACTAAAAAGAGAAAAACATGATGTGTCTTGCCCATCCATCATTTTCCATATCTAATGCTTGTTTTCTACAAGGTTATAGCAAGGTGGCAACTACTAAAACATACAGTGTGCCAGCTCAGGCCTGCTAAAAAAGGCCAAAGCACGAGCAATTTGGAAGACACAGGAGAGGCCAGACAGGGGTCCACGGAACACAACAATGGTGACAGCTGGTCAGGGTGGGTGCTCTACACCTCCCTAAACCCTACACCACCGCCAGAGCACCATCTTGGGGAACAGCAGAGCCAGCGACACAGAATGGCGAGGAGGTCAATGTGCAGCAGGCCCTCAGCAGGGTGTAAGACCCCACCCCAGGGAGGGGCTTGGAAACAGGGTTCCTGGCCAGGGCCTGGCTGCAGGGAGGACAGCAGCCTCAGAGCAACTGAGCAGCCAACCCAACAAGGACCCACCCGAGGCAACTCGCAGGGTCCTAATTAGAGTTAATCACAAATATATGTAATTTAGAAATAACAATATAGGGCTGGGGCTATAGCTTGGTGGCATGGCGCCTGCCTGGCAAGCGCAAGGTCGTGAGTTCAAGCCTCAGTACCAAAAAAAAAAAAAAAATCAGTTTTTATGCTGATGTTTAGCTCAGCAGTTCTCGCCCTTGCCTGGTAAGTGTGAGGTCGAAAGTTCAATCCCTGGTCCAAAAAAAAAAAGCATATAAATCAGATAAGTTCTACAATAAAAATAACATGCTATTTGCCAGACACTGTTATTCCATACTTTATATTTTTAATTTATTGTACCTATACAACAACCCTCAGAAATAGAATATTTTTTATTCTCTTACAGATGAGGAAACTAAGTCACAGAAAAGTGAATAACTTGCCCCAGTCATTAGCAAGGGCAAAGCTAAGAGCCAAGTCCAGTCCTCATGGTCCCAGGTTCTGTCCTAACAACTCTGCAGTGCTACACTTAGCATTCCTACAGCTGAGCAAAGAGGGTCAGCAGCACCCACGGTCGGTGCTGAATTCCCCTCAGCCCTGAGCTGCAGGGAAGTCTGGAAGGCCACAGAGGAGGACTGGTCACGGAGCCCGGATGGAGCTGAGCCTGCAAGCAGTGGTTAAAGGATAACCACACAGAGAGAAGCAGGACAGACAACACATATCTCACATCTTTCTGTTTTTACCACACCACCAGGAAGCAGTGCCTCAGCCTCTTCGGGTGGCTGTAACAACGTACAGCCTGTACATAGATGGGGTGGCTTCTGAACAACAGAAGTGAAGTTTTTTTTCCCCGTTCTGTAGACTGGCAAGTCCACAATGAAGGCAGTGGCAGATGCTGTGTCTGATGAGGGCCCATTCACTCACAGGCAGCTGACTTCTTCATCTAACCTCACATGGCAGAAGGATGGGAGAGTCTCTTGCAGGCCTCTTTCGTGATGGCACGAGTCCCATTCTTGAGGGCTGTACCCCCATGACCTATTCGTCTGTCACCTCCTAAAGGTCCCCACCTCTTAATATCATTATTTTGGGGGTAAGGGACATCTTGAGAAGAACATAAATATCATTCAGCCTATAACAGACAGGTGCTTTTGGTTTTGTTTGGTTTTTGTTTTTACAAATGAGGAAGCTGAGGCTTAACAAGATTGCACAATTTGACTGAAGACTTACTCAGCAACAAATCACAAGTAGATGCTAGACTTTCTGATTCCAAGATGACAACTATGAAGTAGCCTTTGGAGACTGGCAGGCAATGTCAAACAGCAAGTGAACTAGAGTCCAGGATAGCAGAATGGTGAAGAACTGTGATTGGTGACTGAAATCCTGGTACATCAATTACTCTGTAATCGTCAAAGAGCTGCTTAACTTTCCTAAGTCTTAGCTTTCACCTATAAAACAAACTTAGGACTCTGCCTGATAATAATGTCTACCTCCTGGGGTTGCTATGGGAACTCAATGAAATTCTACATACATCTAGTAGCACTCGCCCAATGGCTAGCAGGCGCTCAGTAAGTGGCAGCCGTTTTGAGTAGGCCCTCCTTTTATTGTACTGCTGAGAAAAGACCCTCTATGAGGCCCTCCAGTTCTTTCTCCTAGCCATTTTACCTCGATTCAGAGACCATCAGTGCTAAAAGGAACCTCAGAATTTATTTAATCAAATTCTCTTCTCTAACAAATGAGAAATTTGAGAGTTAGTAAACAAGTTGCTTAAGGCTTTTTAGCTAGTTGTAGGCAGAATAAAACCAGATCTTTTATTTGTAACTTAAAATTAAAAAGATGTTGGTATGAGATAGAAAAATACTTAAGAAGTAAAACTTCTTAAGCTGAGACAGCTTCAGGCAGGCCTTTGACAGACGAAGAACTTAATAGGAAAGACAGCCAAGCCACACGTGGGCAGAGCGGGAGAGCGGCTGGCACACTGTCAGGACCTCGCCCCACCGTTAGCATCCGCGGCGCGAGGAGCAAGGGGCCCTTTCCAGGAAGCAGGAAGCTCCGCTTTGAGATACTCATTCTGCATCATTCCACCCTGCCCTGCGGTATTGTCTGCACCAAACAAAGGAAACTGGAGCTCCCTTGATACACAAGAGAAGTTAACAAAAGGGCAGAATCCAGTATCTTGGAAAGCATATGGCAGACATGCGATTAGTGCTAGTAACATGAGCAGAGAAGAGAAAAGGGAAAAGCCTTTTATATCACTGGAGAAGCTTGTCTCCACTTGCTAAAAGACTAGCAGAAAACTGAATAAAATTAGCAAGCAGGTGTTAGATGAGGGTGTGGAGTATTAGGAAAGGTGCATTGAACAAAGAGGTAATAAAGATCTGTGAGAATGAAGCCTGAGGAAAACAAGTGTGTGTGTTTTCACATATCCACACATAAATATTTAGCTGCTGAGAAGGCCTGTCTTTTGCCTTTGCAACAAATTTAAGAGCTGCCCTCAAAGGCAAATTAAATTGTGTCCACTGTGCTATTTATGAGGGTCAGGGAGGTGCTTGGTGTGAAGGGAGATGCGATGGAAGTGTGGCAGGGCAGGCAGCCAACGATTAAGGCACAGGGATTGCAAACTGAGGTCAAAGGTGCACGCGTCACTGTCAAGTTAGTGTCACTGCTACATCTCTTAAGAGAAAGAAGTACATTCGGAAATAAGTGGTAATGCTCACTAGCAGAAAACCTTAGAATTCTGTATGTTTTTAAGCCACATATATTATTCAAAAAAACTAAGTTGACCCCATTTTATACAAAGACATTGAATGATTATTAAGCAAAGAAATCACTCCAAATTCCAAAGAGTTTCTGTTGACTGGAGCCAGTATGCAGGTCCTGTTTGCTATTTTTAGGCACCCAAGTAATGTTCACCAGGATCCTGCCTTGCTTTGATTTGCCTTTTGAGTTAAAAAGGCACTGAGTTCAAATATTGTGTTAATCTGCTTTCCATCACTATAAAAAATACCTGAGGCAATTAACTCATAGACAGAAAAGGTTTATCTTGGCTCATAGCTTTGAGGTTCTAGTTTGTGATCAATTTGCCCTGCTGCTTTTAGCCCTAGGGCAAGACAGCGCCTCACAGCAGAAGCACATGGCCAGAGCAAAGCTGCTCACTCCTAAGAGAAGAGGAGCGGAATGAGGTCCCACAGTCCCTTCAAGGACACATCTTCAATGACCTGAAGACCTCTAACCTTTTAAAGATCCTACCATCTCTCAACAGCAACCAGCGGGGGACCAAGCCACCAACATGCCACCAACACGTGGGCCTTTCAAGGACTCTAGCATATATGCAAAGGGAAAAATGCAGTTCATACTGTGAGCTATCCAGTAACACCATCGGCTGTGACACAATACACTAAAAAGATCAGTCTCAGACACCGTCGGTCTTCATAGCAATTTTCCTAAAGAGAGAGCCACAAGTGTTCTAGGAAAAAGAATTGCGCTGAAACTGAGAAAAGAAAGTTAAGGCAATTTACAATTGGCACTGCAGTCCAGTTGAGATGTGCACTTCCTCTGCTGAATGACACACTCGTCCACATGTGACTCCCACTCCAGATGTTACTTTCATTAACTCCGCGCTAGGACTGCCAGGCCTCATGCTGACGGTGATAAATGTAAGGGTTCTGTCCAACTGGCTTTCTTTTCTCATGGGACTTCCTTGAGAAAGTCCAGGGGTTTCCCCCCCACCATGTTCACATATCTTCTGGTTTTGAAATTTTAATAGCACTTGTACAATTGTCTGCACTGAATGTAAACTCTCCAACTTTTATCTTCTTCCTTTTTTTCACAGATACAATTTTAGGTTGGAAGGCAACTATTAACTTTTCCCAGGAGTTGCTGAATTTGCAGGTTTTTCCAATATTTTACAACTTTCTATTATATATATGTGTGTGTGTGTGTATATATATATATAGAGAGAGAGAGAGAGTTAAACACACAACCACAGATAGATTCATAAACACTATTTTCTTTCTGCCCTTCCTACCTTTCTTTTCTTCTCTTTTTTGCAGTACTGAGGATTGAACCCAGGGCCTCCTCACTGAGCTACATTCTATCTCTTTTTAGTCTTTATTCTGAGACACTGAGTTAGTCACTAAATTGCCCAGGTTGGGTTCAAACTTCCAATCTTCCTGCCTCGGCCTCCCAGAGTGCTGGGTTACAGGCCACCATGTCCAGATACAAGCACCATTTTCATAATACTGTTCTTCAGTCTCTTCTTTGTTTTAAAGTGTCTCAGCCATCACTGATAAGAAATATACACAAAAATAATTGGAATATAACTTCTACCCATCTTTGTTAGCTATCTTTGGCTAACATCCATCTTTGCTGATCTATGGTGGAAAGCATTGTTAATGGTCTCTTGCTATTTAAATAAATTAGAGAGGAAATCAGTGGCAGGTCTCAGTATGGGAAGATTTGAGTTGGAAATTTCTTTAGTGATATTACAGCACACCTCCATCCACTCCCTTCTGGGACCAAAATTGCCATCAAGGTCCCAGAGTTTCTCAAGGCACAATTAATCATCAGGGAGTTAAAATACATCTTGTGAGAAAATGTGGAAAATCCAACAGAAGGAGACATGGGCACAAGTTGGTAGATTTTGGAATGAGGTTATAAGAAAACAAAATGGGACTGAGGAAAGAAAGAACAACTTCTTGCTAAGTCCCATCAGGGAAAGCTTGACTTTAAATTTCTTCCCCACCTATCCCCCACCCTGTTCTTTTGGAATCATGTCAGTTCTTACACCTAAGTCTCAGGCCAGAAAGGAATGATCTGCAGACACTGCTGAATAGAGCCAGCCTTGCTCTGGTGTTGCTGCACCCCAAAGAGACTCAACTAGAGCAGCGTCTCATCTCTCCAGGTGAATAGGCACAGTTAATTAAGCACTTCCGCAGCCAGAAAGTAATGGATGCCTCAGGAACCTGCATAATTTTGTGTTTTTGTTTCCAGCATCTTTAGGAAGCGAATATGCAGATTCTGACAGTTTCAAATTTTGTGAGGTTCCTAGAAGCCCTTAGAGAAAGGATATTTGCTTACCTGCTACAGTTCTTTGAGGCTGCAGAATTCCTTTGGCTAACTTTTCTTTAAAATTTGAGGAAATAAGACAAAACAAAAATAAAGGAATAGCTTCAGGACATTTGGATTACATAAAGTGTTAGCTCTCCAGTGCTGTAAACAAAGTCTGAGAAAATCACCTCAAAGGAGGAAAAATTTATTTTTGACAAATGGTTGGTTCCAGCAGTTTCAGTCCATGGTCAGTTGGCCTGTCCCCCTGGGCCTAAGGTGAGGCAGTACACTCATGGCAGGGTGTGCAGTAGAGCAAAGCTCCTCACCTCAAGCTAGTCAGAAAGAAGAAAGAGAAAAGAAGGGGCTGCATAAAAAATAGACCCTTCAATACACCCAGGGAACTTCCTCCAGGTAGGCCTCCTTTACCTCGTAAAGTTTCCACCGTCTCCCAAAAACCCAGTAAGCTGTAAATTCATCAGTGGATTAAACCCTCATGATAGAAACATCTCCCAAATACTCCACCTCTGGGCACTACTATATTAGGGAACAAGTCTTCAAGACACAAACTTTTGGGGACATTTCAGATCTGAAGCATAACAGGAGAAAGAGAGAGAGAGAGAGAGAAGAGGGGAGGGGAGGGGACAGAAGAGGAAGGGAGGAGAAGGGAGAGGAGAGAAGGGGAGGGGAGGGGAGGGAAGAGTGGCTTTAACAGATGTAAGATAAAAGTATGGGGCAGGATACTGGTTCTCAAATTTAAATATGACTCAAATCATTTGTCAAAAATACAGGTAACAAGGTGTTAGCCACAGAAATTCTAGAGTGGAGCTCTTCAAGTAACATGTCTAATAAGAACCACAAGTAAGCCTCACATAAGTAGGCAGTTCAGGCAAGGTTATTGGAAGAGAGCACTGATTCCAAAGAGAAAGATCAGCAAATCCTGTCAGTTTTACTAGGCAATAATTCCAAAATTCCATCTCTTCTTCCCACTTTCACTTCTGTCACCATCATCTAAGCCACAATCATCACCCAGCTGGACTAGCACAGCGGCCTCCAGACTGGTTTCATGGTTTCTGTTAATGTTCACTCTCCTAACCTGTTCTCTACAAGACAGTGAGTCTCTTAAAATGTAAGTCATGGTATCCTTCTGCCAAAAAACTTTCCCATCTCACTGAAATTCAAATTCAAATTCCTCACAACAACCCACATGAAGTTCTACTTTATTTAACCCAAGGCTACTTCTCTGACCTCATGTTGTGTTAGACTCTTCTCACCTTTTCCACTGGCTATCTCCTCTGCCTACGTGCTCTTCTCCCAGGCAGTCACATACCTTCTCCCTCTCCCTTTGAGTTTCTGTTCAGATGTCACCTCTAATATTAAACGGGCTTACTGACTCTGGTAGTACAGCATCCAGTGAACTCTGCCTTCTGGTATTCACACCCTTATGTAATCTCCAACTCTTGAGTATGAGATTTAGTGACTCAGTAAATCAAATAATTTATTTAAAATCAAATTATTTGCTTCACTAGAAGCAAATAAAATTAGACAGCCACAATGAACTGTCCTTTTGTAAATTAGATTGCAAAAAGACTATGGCTTCCACCTTGAACACACTCATTCTCCCACTTGCTTGCTCACTGGAGACCATATGATGAGTGGCCACATAGAGAGAGTCATGAGCTAAGGGACTGAGGAAGATGCCCAGCCTACAATCAACAAAGAACTGAGTTTTCTTGGTCCAAGAGCCTGCCACAAACAGAATCCTGTCTACTATTCCACACTGAATGCAACTTTTTGAGACACCTGAAGAAGAGACATGAACTAACCTATACCTGGATTCCTGACCCATAGAAACTATGAAATAATGAAAAGTCTGTTATTTTTGACCCATTAAATTCTACAGTAATTTGTGTTATTCAGCAATAGAGAGCTCACAAAATCTCTCCAGTCCTGCCAGTCTACCGCTCTTATTTCTCTTACCTTGCCACACTAACCTCTAAAGCCTTGCCTATGGTATTTGTTTAGTTCTATCTCCACCCACAAAAACAAAAGCTCTGTAGGACAGGGATGTTTGTAGGTTTCTTTACTGTTATATTCCTGCACCATATCACAGAGTAGGAACTTTAAAAAAAAAAAGTGTTGAATGAGTCAGTGCGTCTGAGTAAGGGAAAGAGCTTTGTAAATGGTAGTAACACAACAGAGAATATTGCAGTGAGTGTTAAATGGACAAAATAGCTAATGCATCTGGTCTGTATTTGGTGCTTAACACCATGTGATTTCCATCTCAAAAAACCTTCCATCAAATGGCATTGGTGTGGATAAATAAATTTTAGAGTTTTTTTCAGGTCTGGGGGGCTTGTTTGCACAATACTTAGCAAAGAAAAGAGGTATAGCATCTTTGAATTAAGATGCAAAACATTTCAGTGGCTAATTTAATGACTCTCACCCAACCCATCTCCCTAAAACACACAACACTCCACTTCCATGGGCTTCACACCTTCAGTTTGCTATATTGTTCTGTAACTCAGCTCCACAGAAATTCTTTCAGATCTTTTTGGGGCCTGAATTAGATTCTCACTTTGAAAGTCATTCAGAGAAAAATGAAAATTATTTCCTTCTGTCACTCTTACTGATTGGGCTCTTAAAACCCTACTATCTTCATAACCTTTGCCAGACAATAAGATAATCCTGAGAGCAATAGACAATTATTATCATTTCAAACTCATTGTGCAGTTGCCTCTGAAATGAAATCATTGGGTATATGATCTTCAGTTATTATGGACGTAAGCCATTCTCTGGCAACAAGCAGTGTAAGCAGATCATTTCTACAGAACAATAATGTTTAAAACCTTAATAGTGTCCAAGTAATAGGAGCAATTTTCCTAACAGAATTGAACTGAGGATAAATGAGCTGTCTGACAAGCTACTCTGCTACACTGATATTTCCTGAACCCTTCAGGGACTTTATTTTATTTATTGTTTTATTCCAGATCTAGCACAGTTTTCCATGGCATGAGGGGTGCTCAGCAAATGTGTGTGAATTAGATGGATGAATAAGCCAATGAAAGAGTTCTTATAAACCCCTAGAAGAATGTCTCCTTGTCCTGGAAGTCCACCTGGTACAGTATTCTTGGTGGTCATTGCTTTTCTGCCCAAATCAACTGATGGCCTCACTTTCCTTGGTGGTTGAACAGGCCTGGCCTTCAAATCTTGACCTGCCACTTCCTAAATGAAACAATGATCCAGTCACTCATTCTCAGGCTCACTTTCATCATCTTTAAATCTAGTGCAATAATATGTGTTTTTATTTTTTTTAATTTTATTTAAAGAGAAAAAAAAGCAAAACAGAAAAAAGGGTAGCAACAATATGGAATTCCAAAGGAAAAAAAGAAAACACTAAGAAATCACTGCTTGATAAGCTACATACTGTCATCTTGGAAATAGTTGTACAAGTTACAAAATTAAAGCATACAAAGAGGACATTCAAACAGTGAGACTGCAAAACAGTTCTGCTTAACTATCTAACAAAAACTTAGTAATATGATCATCTATCTGACACACTTAAACATGCATGCAGTATTTTTAGAGCACTTTCTTTTCCTCTCTTTTTTACAATAGCGATTACACACTTTGAGTTTTATTAATCCTACATTTCTTATTACTTTTTACACTAGAGACATAATGTGATATTTATAAATATGATTCTTACTCATTTCACTAATGAGGATAGTCTCAAGTTGTCTCCATTTACCTATGAAGGCCTCAACATCATCCTTTTTAATAGCTGAGTAATATTCCATTGTATAAAAATACCACATCTTTTTCATCCACTCTGCAGCTGATGGGCATCTTGGTTGTTTCCAAGATTCAGCTATGTAATAGTGTTTTTAAAAGGATAAAATTAGCTAACATAAAATATCTGTAATAGACATACCTAGATAATAGATACAGAATTGTTCATTAAACCTAATGTGATCCTATCATTATAAACAGAAAACATCTCACATAGACTGTTCCTTCTCAGTCAATCTCACTTCATAAGTCTGAGGCAGGGTGATCCTTAGCAGGGAAAAATGAATGCACCAGCAAAATATTTCTACTATTATCAACTAATCCCTTTTAGGGAAAATTTGTCTTTTACTTTCCAAGTGCTTTCAAATACAACACTTCTTTGAGACTCACAACAGCTGTAAATGGTTGGTAGAACCAGAGTCAAGGCCCTATTGTACAGATGAGAAAACCAAAGCAAAAATAAATTATGCAGGATCACATTTATTGAAAGATAAAGTAAGGTCTTGGGCTCCAGCCTAGAATCCTCTCCTCATATTACACAGCATTGAGCAAGGGAATGGAGGTAGGAAAGCCAAGAAAGAACCTGACCCAGATACATCTGCCAACCCCCATCCTGCAAGAAGCAGCAGGGTAAATTGGGCAGCAGCCCCGTATGAGTTCTCAAACCTGGCTGCTTAAAAGTGCAGAGACCAGTGATAATCTGTGATTGAGGAAGCAAGTCTTTGAAAGGGTGGGGTCTGACCCTCCTTTCATTCATTCTCCTGGGAACTGAGTATGAGGTGGTGGTACCCTCTAGGGCCACTCATAGCCATAATTGTTATTGATGACAGAAGTCTTGAAACTGAGAGGTGACAACACAACCCTGTCTTATAAGTAGAGCCTTGAAACACCAAAAAGAGAAATCAACTCAAACCCTAGGCTGCTTTGCAGCACAGCTAGCTAGATCTAGGGAGAAAGAGGTAATTAACAATTACTGACCACCTACTTGGGTCAGCATTGTGCAATTTCCTATGTATGTTATCTCATCCAACTTAATGCTTAAGCCAATCACTACAACCCTGCATTTGATATGGTGTATGCCTCCAATGTCCATTCCAACTCTTATGCTATATAGAATTGACCTGTCCTTGTGCTTGTAGAACAAGTGGCACATGTTTAAACTGACCAATTTAAGTCTGGTCACAGTTCAGGAATAAATAAAACCAAAATTGGACCAACAAGAAGTTTTCTGGGGATGTCAGAAAGAAGCTTACTGGGGCAATCTCTCCTACCTCTCCCTCTTTCTCTCTTCCTTTCTCTGTCCTGGAAGGTAGGGTGAGCCTGGAATTAGCATAACCACTTTTCTACCTTCAGGGGAAACAGGTTTAGGATACAGCTGACTTCATAAAATTCAGAGCACAATGATAGTAAGAAATTAATTATTTGATGATATCGTTAGATACTGATCTAAACGACTCTAAAACTTTCTTTAATCCTTCAAATTCCCCTTCTACGGGGAGCCAAGTAATACCATTTATGAATTTAACTAGACTGAATTGGGTATTTATAATACATCCACTTCATGTTACTGGGATGAAATACCTGAGGCTGGGTAACTTACAAGGAACAAAGGTTTACTTAGATCATAGTTTCAAAGGCTCAAAATGATCATGAGTGATAATGTTCTCAGCTCAGCTCTGGAAAGGATCTCATGGTAGATGATGTCACAATGGCAAGGGCATGAGAGAGGGATCACATGTTAGGACAGAAAGCTAGAGAAACACTGAGTCTGATGATAACTATGCTAATCCCATCTGAGTTTACACACTCCATTGACCCAACAATCTCCCACTATCCTCCACCTCTTCAGGGTACCACCACCTCCCTCATCACCACACTGTGGACAAAGTTCCCATCAAAGAAAGCTTTGGGAGACAAACTACACCTAAACCACAGGAGGAGTCCACATCTTACAACATAGAGAGACTTGTCTTGGTTATGATAAGGCAAGGCTGTCATAATAAGGAGACTCACCAGTACTGGAATATTTTGAACATTAGAGCTCATTTCCCTCTCCTGGAATAGCAGGTGGGGTGTTCCAGGTGAGCAGACCACTCTATTCCCTGTGTTCATTCCTCCCAAATCATTTCACTGTCATGCCCTATGATCTTGCCTTCATCTCTGTGGTACACATTGTGGACTCTACCTTGTAAAAGATGACTATGGAGCAATCTTATGTCCCACAGCCAAATATGACACAAAACTACCACTCCTATTCCACTATCAGGAAATCAGTCTTTTGGCCACATTTACTGGTAACAGCCAGAGAAACTTGGAAATGATAGCAGCCAGATGCCTAAGTACATATCTATTACCACACCCAAAAAAAATCAAGGCTAGATTTTGGTGGACTGCTAGCTGTCTGAGCCTCACCAACCATTATAGATCCCATTTTCTTGAGGAGATAAATTGTCCTAAGAAAATTTGTCTAAAATTTCATAAATGATAAATGGTAGAAATTGGAACCCAGGCCTCCAATTCTCACCATCACACTCTCCACAAAGTATTCTGTTCTTGCTATCATGGGTTTTGGATTTTTTTTTTTTTTTTTGGTACAGGGGATTAAATTCACAGTCTGGCACTTGACAGACAGGTGCTAATGCCGCTGAGCTAGATCCCTGGCCCATTCTTGCTAGTCTGTGTATGCAGTCATCCTTCTCCACAATTCCGGCCCTAAAATGACTTCATCCAGCACCAGTGAACATACGTGTCATAGGTTGCTAACCTCAGCTCTGGCAGTTACCTGGTTCCTTGGAAAGACAGCTAGCTTCCTTCCAATACTCCCAACTTCGATGTACTATTATCTTGTCCTGCTCCTGGAGGAAATGTTGGGTTCGGAATTAAGGTGATTGCTGTGGGGTTCTCTGTAAGTTCATCAAAAAGAACAGTTTGTGCTTTCATGGTTTGAGTGCTTGATCATTTTTTCATGTCTAAATCTCATAACCTGAACTGCTTCTTCTAAGATAACAATATGCAATATATTAACTAGTGTTAATTTCCTACCATTTTGTTAAAATTCTGTATTGTTTCCTTTTTTTTGGTTTTGTTTTTAACATAAAAAAGAAAAAGAAGAGAATTAAGGTGATTGTCCCAGGACTGGCACACAGAAGCAGAGGTCTATGTAATCGTATCCAGCTGAACAAGTTATTACTTGACAACTGCAAGAGGTAAACTGAGGTTAAAAGCAGAGAGAAAGTGTGTGGCCCTCAGGAGAACAGGGAAAATGCATACATGAAGTACAAACAGCCTCTCATGTCTGTAATAAAGCAAGCTGAAAGGAAAAATTGAGGATGCAGTGTAGATAAAATGACTTTGGGTCATTTTGCATAAAAAAAATTTCAGAACTTTTCTGTTATTTAAAAAGTTTAAGCCTGGCATGGTGGCTCATGCCTGTAATCCCAGCACTCGGGAAGCTGAGGCAGGAGGATCATTTCAAGTTCAAGACCAGCCTGGGCTACAAAGTGAGCTCAAGGCCAGCCTGAACTGCATAACAAAACCCTGTCTCAAAAAGACAAATAAATAAATAAATAAATAGCTCATACTCTAGAAGCCAGCCGTAGTGGTGCACACCTATAAACCCAGCACTCAGGAGACCGAAGCAGGACTGCCATCAGTTTGCAGCCAGCCTGAGTTGTACGTTGAATTCAAGGCCAGTCTGAACTACACAGCAAGACCCTATCTCAAAAAAGTTTATATTCTAGTATTAAATTGATACCACACTGCTTTAAAAAATAACAATAGAGCTACAAATTTTAAAAAATTGCTCTCCTGACCTATGTCTCAATTCCTTTCCACTAAAGTGCCAAATACTATAAATTTCTTGAATATCCACCTGGACATATTTCATGCATATAGAAGCAAATCCATGCATACCTGGTATTCTTCCTTACCAATAAAATATCCTGAAGATCCTTCAGTGTCTGTACATAAAGAGTATCCTCATTTCTTATGGCTGCACCATATTCCATTACTTGGATATGCTGTGACTTACTGAGCTAACTCCTTATCGATAACTACTTAGATTATTTCCAGTCGTCTACTTTTACAAACAAGGTTACAACAAGAAATGCTGTGCACATGTGATTCTCTGTGCAGACGAATAAGTTGCAGAATAAATTCCTAGAGCTGGTTTAATAAATTGAAGCATAAAGATAATCGTGGATTTGAAACGTATTTCCAAATAATGTTTCATAAGTTTGTAAAATGTATTTTCTCATTAGGAATGCATGAGAACCCCTCTCTCTTTACATTTTGCTTGTTGTTTTGTTTTGTTCTTTACAACATTGGGACTGAGCTAGGGTCATTAACCCATTGTGCTAACCTCCCAGCCCCCCACCTCTTTTTTTTTTTTTTTTTGAGCTAAGGTCTCAGGCTGACCTTGAATTTGCAGTCTCCTGCCTCAGCCTCCCCAGTAACTGGAATTACAAATGTGTACTATCACATACCCAGCTTCTCTTCGACTTTTGCCAAGAGATTATTGTTAATTTTTTTAACGTTACCAATCTAATACTTGAAAAATGGATGAATATGTCAATTTAATTTATGTTTTTGTTTTTGTTTTTGAGACAGGGTCTCACTATGTAGTTCACATTGGCCTTGAACTCACTGTGTAGCCTATACTGGTCTCAAACTCACAGTGATCCTCCTGTCTCAGCCTCCCAAGTGCTGGGCTTACAGGCATGCACCATCACATCTGTCCTATATCAATCTAATTTCTATTTATCTTATTATGAAGCTAGCTATGTTTTAATATGTCTGTGAGAGCCAACTGATTGTCTCAACTTGGATAAGAAATGCCCAACAAAATTAGGTCAGTGTCGTTCCAGCTGTGGCTGAAGGAATTTACTGAAGATGGTAAACTCAATCTGGGCGTGAGTGACAGCAACCAAGAGGCTTGTAGGCTGAATGGAGTGAAGGGGACAGGAAGAAGGAAGGCTTGCTTCCGTTTCCTCAGAGGAGCTCCGGACTTCACCTGCTTGGACATCGTCTCCTGGCTTCCAGTGCAGACTTCTCAGCCTCCGGCACAGGCCCTTCAGCCTTGCAGTGCAGACCTCTCGGCCTCCTCATGCAGACTCAAGAGGGACACTACAGTGAGCTCCAGGCCTTCAAACAGATCCGTTGGACCTCCAGAGCACAGGCAGCCCTTTGCTGTCTTCCACACCCGACTGCGGGTGGCCACGGAAAGCCAGTCTTGTAAATTCTTACACATTTCTCCATCTTGCACTAAATCTGTTTCTCTAGTAAGCACTGATTGATACACCATCTAAGAAATATTTCTTCCTTTGTCTATAGATTTTATTTTTTGTACATCTTTCACTGGGCTTATGTTTTTTTCTTACTGATTTGTGGGATGCTTTTCACATATGAAGAATATACCCTTGCCTAGTCACTGAATTGCATATAGTTCCCATTTTTATGATTGTCTTTTGACTTTGTGATGGGTTTTGCATTACAGAAAAACATTCTTTATGCTCACTCTCTGGGGCTTCTCATGAAAATCAGATGTGATGGTGCATGCCTGTAAGCCCAGCACTTGGGAGGCTGAGACAGTAAAACAAGCCAAGCTTTCTTAGGTAGGTAGAAGCAGCATGAACTGGAGAGAACATCACTACTGAAATTTTCCTGGTCTGTTGGATCCTATCCTTAATTACGCCCTAATAATGACATTGTCACACAACTCAGCCCACTGGATAAATTAAACTCACTAACCATGACTTCCAGCAGTCACAGAGGGCAAAGGAAGCCAAGTTTCCTGCTTTTTGGCTTCCAGCTAAACCAGAGAGAAAAACAGTGCTCTGAAAAGCCCCAGAGAATCTGTTGACACATCAGCTCTCATTCTTCCTGAACCTACTTCCTCTAGACAATTCAATTGCAAAACTCCTTCCCAGGCAGTCATTCAGTGAGGGAGACAGGGCTACAGAAGAACAGACCAAAGTATGACTTATTAGATGGTCGGAAAAAGAAAAGAAAAGAGAAAATTAGTAACAGGAAAAACTGCACTGCGTGTGAGGGGCATTTCACAACAGGAATGAAATTACTTCTGCCACAAGCAAGCAAGCAGGTTTCCTCACACAAGGTAGGAAGGAGCCCTTTTCAGAGAGCCAAACATCAGTTGTCACAGTGAATTTCTGGACCCCGGAGACTGTAACAATGTAAGTGTGCTGAAGCAAGGGAATCGATGTCCCTTTTGAAGGTCTAGGAAGAAAAAGCAAGCAGCAATTCTGTAACATCACCAAGAATGTGTGCTAAGGCTGCTTTGGGAAAGGTTCTGGTTCCTTCCGCACTTCTCAAGTCTGCTTTCCAATAGTTACAGCAAACCCCCAAATTCTGTCTCAGCAGATCAGCATCAGAGCGGATTCTAACTCTGCCTGTGGAATTCAGGCAGCTCTGTCCCAAATATCCACTTCCGAGTGAGTAGTGCAGACCTCTGGAATCACACTGCTGCCTCTCGCCACACTTTCTCTTTCGCCTATGCACCCTTTTCTTTGCGCTTTAGAGCACGGCGTCCTGCCTGTAGCCCTGGGCTTCTCCCTGGCTTCCTGACTGGCACTGGCTGCCTGCTCTCACTAGAGTGTCACCCTAAACTTCAGCCTCCTTGGCAAGGGCACTAACAGCCTGGCTGGCCCTCAGCCACCATCCTGTTCCTCTCAGCAACTGGCCAGAGTCTGGTTTCAATCCGGATGGTCCTCCCCTTCCCTACTCCCACCCCTTCTTCCTGACACTAACTGAATATTTCCATTTTCCAGTGATCCATGTGGCCCCTGCTGTATTCCTCCCCCTCCACCAGGTGGGAACTCACAGAAAGCTGCCCTGAGTCCAGATTCACTACACACAAACAACTCAACCCCTTTTTATAAAATGACTACATTTACTCACTTTCATAGTAAGAAATGTAGAGATAGAAAGACTCCAGGGTCGGTTAATTCCACAGCTCACAGGTATCATTAAAGACCTGGAGCCTTTCCTCTTTCTGCTCTGGAATCCCTGCCCTACACCCACTCTTTCCATGAAAGGGACAAAGCAGCCCTAAGCTGTCAGTGGTGGGCTGGGTTTGGCTCCCACAGGCTCCTGAGAGCCAATGGCTCACAATTCAGGAATCTGACCAGCAGCAGTCAAGCTACTGACGGTGCAAATCAGCTGTAGTGGCAGAAGTCACACCACAGCAATGGAAATAGGGACATGCTGTAAAGCAGGGCTTTCTTTGGGTTATCGGAGGGCACGCAATCAGCTGGCCACTGCTGCCTCGCACCCTCAGACAACATCTGCAGACAGCAAAGGTCTGCTTCTCAAATACATTCTTTCCCAAGAGCAGAGAAGCAATTTCTGCAGGCCTCACAGAAAAGATCCTCCTCCACTCCCTCCAGTCCCTGTCCCCTTGGCCTGCAGATGTCTCACCCAAAGACTGGCAAATGACAGAATGATGATGATTCCCCCAAAGTAGACGAACACCTGATTCCTGAAGGTCAGGTTCCCACTGCTGGAAATAAGGTGGACAATCAGATGTGTCACACACACACACACACACACACACACGCATTCCCCCAGTGGATTCTCTCTCTGTCCTCACCCACCCTGGAGGTTCCAGCACACATACAAAATGTGTGAATTGTGACAAACCCCTCCATAAAAATAAAATAACAGAAAAATTTTTGAGAGGTAATGTTTCTTGGGTTCTAGGCCTACATTCACTCAAGTGGTTCAAAACACCTGGCATTTTTGAAATACTAACCAATGGATAAAAATTGTCCTGTTTTTCCTCACAGTACTATTTCTTCTATAAATACATTCATATTTAAAAAGGATTAAATGTTAGCCAGAAAGAAAACACATTCATTTTTATGTGTTGACATGCTGTTTAAATTGAGTTCAATAAACACAAGACTAGATCTCATTAACCAGTTGATTCAAAATTATTTTTTCTCCATTCAGGCTTCTCTAGTCCTGGCTTTCTCTCCAGCAGGAGTGGACTAAGCTGAAACTCACCTGAGTCTTTGCCTGGAGGCAGCTTCTGGAGGCTGCAGAAGGACACCGCGGGCTGAGCCTCCACGTTCTCTGTCTTCGTTGGTTTCCCTGCGTAGGGACTCCAAACTGTTCTCTGATCGCTCAAGAAAGTGTCTAGTGGTCTTTCTCTGAATCCCATCCAGCTTCGCACACCTTTCCCCTTCCAGTAATGAAAATGGAAGTAGAAATCTTTTGATCCTCAGGGCCATGTTCACCAGGAACAGTTACACTTAAGTAACCTTGTAAATGAACTTCTGTGATTCACAAAAGGAAGCACAGAGGCCACTTCACAGCTTCAGAGCAGTCACTCTCTCTAGAGCAGTACATACAAGGAGCAAGTGAAAAGCTACAACCACTGGGAAAAAAGAGAAATCATTTCTAGGCAGCTCAGAAATTTTGTTCTCTTTATTAATGTTTTCCACAATTTTAGTTTAATACGAAAATTTTCAGACATACAGAAAAGTTGAAAAGATACCACAAGGAACATCATGGGCTCATCAGATAGATTCAACACTTGTTGATATTCTGAATTATTATCTAAGTATTTGATTATACATATTAAAGGAAGATTCAGTCATTGTAATATCTCAACTTCAATATCTCTGTACATACCTCTTTAAAAAGAACCTTCATCTAAAATCACAATACCTTTATCATATCAAAAATAATTCTTAATAATATATAAAATCTAGTTAATATTAAAATTTTCTGAGTTGTTTATCTCCCCAAAAATGCAACTGTTTTTCACAAGGTTCATATATTGCATTCAATAGTTATATCTCTTAAAATCATTTTAATCTAGAAAAGCTTTCCTACTTTTGTCTTTTTTTCATAACATTGACCTTTCAAAACAGTAGATCTACAGTAAGTTCTTGGATTTGTCTGATTTTTATCTCAGGGCATTGTCCTACTTGTTTTCTAGCTTTGATGTCCTGTTAAAACCAAGGCTTTCTCAGATTCAGGCTGAATTAGTCAGAGCCCTGAATAGAAGCAGCTGACCCTCTCAGAGAGTTTAACAGAAGGCATTAAGTGAGGGAACTGTTTACAGATATGCGGACAGACACAGGGAGCACCAAGGATCATGGAGCTTACAAGGACCTTGTCTTGGGCCTGAGCAACCTGGGGCTGGTGGGAAGGGCTGTAGGAGCCGGGGAGCTGAGGAGAGCTGCCCAACCAGAGTACAGATGTGTGAGGAACACAGCCACCACCTAGGCAGCCACTGTAACGGCAAGCAGAAACACCAAAGTGATGCCCAGGACTTGGAGGCAGATTTATTTCAATCAACGGGCACTGACTGAGACCACTCCCAAAATATCAGGCCCTGATGTCTGGTGGCCTAGAGCTTTTGTATGACACAAAAGCAGGAGGTACAAAGGTGAAACAGAACAGCCTGGCAGTTCTTCTGGATAGCTAGCAGAGTGAGATCACCAGTTACTCGGGTAGACTAATGGTCATCCGTTCATCAAGGTTGGTAGCATGGTACAATCAGGCATTTGGTATGTTCAGTTACACACTCATGGTTACAGGGTCAAGAAAGTAATTACAAAGCCATGAAGCAGTTACAGAGGTAGGCAGTTTCAAACAAACAAAATTTTTAAAAGAACAGTTTCTCTTCTACAGTTTTTCCCTTCCACCACCACCTAGGTAGCCACCACCTAGGCAGGAAGGAGGTGGTGAAGTGTAAGTACCACATCTTTCTCCTCCACCCTTGCATGTTCTGCTGGGATGTCCCCCATCCCACACTGGCCAAATCCAATCAGAAGCCAAACTCCAAGGGAGGTTTTAACAATTGGGAGAAAGAAGTTTCCATTGGGGCAGGGCCAACTGGAAAATGCATCAATTAGATATATAAGGGCAACAAGAGAACAACATACACGCAGCTTAATGTTTTGGACTAGAATACTACCAAAGGTCAGGCTGTGCATTTCAGAGTACATAACATCAAGGAAACACAGTGTTAGGTTTTCTCAACACCGAAGAGGCTAATTTAATATGAATTGTAAGATGTTGATTTTTCTCTAATTTTTCATTTCCCTACTTGGTTGAATCATACAAAATTTAGTATAATAAAGCTAGTTGAATTTTAACGATTTCATAGGGTTTCAGTGAAAAACTCAGAATATTTACTACCTAATATTTTGGGAAGGAAATCTTTCCTCAACCAGGGAAAGCTACCATTTCTCCTGAGTTGACAGGTTTAATATTTACTTCTTTCCTTTATGTCCCAATTGTTGAGGTAGGAGTCATGGCCAAATGTGTTAAATCATAAACCACTAAAGAAGTGAAAATTAAAACAACACTGATATTCAGTCTTATTCCAGAAAGAATGACCATCATCAAGAAATCAAATAATAACCAATGCTGGTGAGGTTGTGGATAGGGAGAGGAAAGAACCCTTCTACACTGTTGTTAGCAATGGAAACTAGGACAAGCACTGTGGGAATCAGTATGGAGATTCCTCAACGAACTAAAACCAGAAATTGCATTTGACCCAGCTATTCTAGCTATTTCCCTTTTTGATATCTTCCCAAAAGATTTAAAGACATCATACGATAGTGATTTATACCTATCCATGTTTATAGCAGCACAGTTCATAATAGCTAAATCTTGGAAGCAGTTTTTATGCCCCTGAATGGATGAATGGATAAAGAAAATATGGTGTGTTCATAAGTAAATGGATGCACCTTAAGACCATAATATTAAATAAAATAAGTCAAATGCACAAGTTTAAATATCCCATGGTTTTTCTTACATGAGAAACCCAAAGTATAAATATAAAAAGCAAAATAAAAGGTATCTAATAGGAAGTAGAGAAATCTTTCCCAAATAGGAAAGGGATCAAGAGATGGAAGAAAGGGGGAGGAAGGAAAGAAAGAGATGAAAAAGAATCAAGATCTGTCAAGTACAGGGACCACCTCCCCACAAGGAATTTAATCAATATTTAATGTAAGCATGCGCTAATAGAAAAAACTGAAAAATAATGAACATTGAGCTGTTGCTCATGTTTTGCTTGTTTGTTTGTTTGTTTGTTTTGATGTGGTACTGGGGATTGAACTAGAACCTTGCTCAGGCTACATGAACACTCTGCCACCCCAGCCCTTTTCTTATTCTAGTTTGAGACAAGATCTTACCAAATTGCCCAGTCTGGCCTCAAATTTACAATCCTCGTCTCTTATCCTCCTAAATACCTGGGGTTACACATATGCACCGTCACACATGCACATCTTTTCCTTTCTTTTTTCTTCTCTTCTCTTCTCTTTTTCCTCTCCTTTTTTTCCTTTTTTCCTCCCTTCTCTCTCCCTCTTTTCTCTCTCTCCCTCCCTCTCTCTGTCTCTCTCTGTCTCTCTCTCCCTCTCTCTCTATCTCTCTTTGCCTCATTTTTCTTTTTTATATCCATATATAGCTTTTGAAAGATGGCTTCCTTTCTTTCAAATTGTGGGATGTCCTAGATGCCCCTAAACTATGTTTCCCTCCCCAATACTTCAACAATCCTTGGTTCATTTTGCTAGAAAATGATATTTAGAAACCACTATCTGTGTACTAGGGATCCTCACAGTTATTAAGATGTTATTTCTTCTAGGTTCTCACTGTGAACAGACTCTAGGCTTAGACAACACAAAAACTTATCTTTAAATCAGTCCATATTACCATTTCCAATTTAAATTTAACATTCTCAGCTTGTCAGAAATTAGTGTTGAGGAGCAAAATTTTGAACTGAACTTGAAAGGTATATACAATATCTTTTTTAAAAAGCAATTTCTAGGGAATAATGAGAGACTGGTTAATGGGTACAGGAACATAGTTAGGAGAAATAACTTCTAATATTCTATAACACAGTAAGGATAACCATGGTGGACAACAATTAACTGAGCATTTCAAAATAGCTCATAGTATTTTAGATGTTCCCAAAACAAAGAAATGACGTTTCTAAGGTAATAGATATGCTAAGTATACTGATCTGATCATTACACATTGTGTATACCTATGGAAATGTCATGCTGCCCCATAAATATTTACAATTGCTATATGTCAGTTAAAAATAAAAATACACTTCATTTTAAATAACGAAAAATAAAAGAAGGAAAAGTTTTTCTATAATATATTTGCAGTGAAAAATAAGAAAGAGGATAAATTTACTGATAATCTCACCCTTTCAACACAACCATTTTTAATTTTTTTATGTGAGTTCCAAATAGTTCAGATTTAAATAAGCCCAACAATGAAGACATTGCAAGCCCTCGAACAGATTTAAGACCAGAAATAGAACGTTTACATGGGATACTGAATTTATCATCTTTAGCCTTCTTTTTGCATCATGCCTCCTGGGGATGTAACCTTTTTCTTATCTTTGCCTGTCAGCATCATATTCATACTTTAAAAATGTAGCTCAAAGCTTCGCCTAATTCCCCCTGCCAGGTGTAGCCTTGCCCTACCTAGAATGCATTTCCATAGATCTGATAGCATGTTTCTTTTGATGCCTTTTAGACATGTTTCTGTGCCTGCATTATCTCCCCTACCAGTTTTCACACTCCTGGCAGTCAGGAGCTATATGGTTGTCTGTACAGTCAGCTCTCCACATCTGAGAGTCCTGCATCTGGGGATCCAACAGACTATGGATTGAAAATGTTTGAAAAAAATACCTATACCAATGTTTCTATTTTTGCCTTGTCTTTTATCCCTAAACAATATAGTATAACAGCAACTTACCTAGCATTTGCATTGTATTAGGTATTATAAGTAATCTGGAGACTATGTAAAATATACTGGAGGATGTGCATGGATTAAATGAATCATTTTATATGAGGGACTTGAGCTTCCAGATTTTGGTTTCAATGATGGGTCCTGGAACTAATCCCCTACAAATAACCAGATACCTATATTTTCAAAGCTCTTTAGTTTAGCAGCTCACATACAAGAGACTTTCAATAAACATTTGCTGCATTTAATTTATTGCAGAGGGTCCCAAAATGAATCTAGTAAGTTTGCACTATACTGTAAAGGTCCCTGTAACTATTTTTCATGTTGAAGAAAACATTCCCTTCACTCTACCATTTTTCACACTAATTACTTCCTTCTGAAGCCTAAGGTCTGTGTTATTTCTAATTGTGATAGTGTGCCTAAGGTCACTAATTACAACCCTTTCAGTTCCCTAGCAATCTTTCAGCTTACTTTTAAGGTTGCTTCTAAATTTCAAATAATAATTTTAAATATCTTTAAATAGAATATATTAGTTTTTTGAAAGACATAAAATGCTCCACATTTACATCTAAAAATGTCATTAGATTGAGGTGTGGTGTTTAATGCTTTTCAAAGGAAGTGATTGAATTGCCTTCTTTATAGGCTGTAAAGAAAAGACAACCTGCTGATATTGTTTAAACTCACCATGATAGAGGCAGATGGATACATTATTATGAGAGACCTGGAGGTCCCTTTCAGCTCTATGATTTTAATTGAGCTGTATAAATTTACACAGTCCCACATGTCTTGTGGCCAAAGCTAAATTGGTTTGGATCTAAACCTCATTATCAGCAAATAGTGATTTCAGCAATACCTGACAACACAGAAATCTGTTGGATTCTATTTTCTTATCTACAAGATGAGAAAGTTGAATTGATTAATCTCTGTGATCATGAAACACTATAACTCCATAAATCTTTTGAGAGTCTGTAATTGCTCAGCTACATGCTTTCTGTGATACTGACTGAGAATGATTTTTATGTTCCTAAATCTTCCAAATACCTGATCATTCTTTTTTTTTTTTTTTTTTTAACCTGGAATTGAACTCAGGGCCTTGCACTGGCCAGGCAGGCACTATGCCACTAACCTACATACCTGTCTACCTGATCATTCTAAAGGACAAATTTACCTTAATGGAATAACTTTAGAGTCTTAACAGAATTATGATAGTTGGGAAAAAAGCAAAAGGGACTAATAGATATATTGACAGATCATTGCACATGAGTTCCAATTTCATTTTTGCTACTTACAAGGCATATGACTGAACAATTTACTTCCCAATGATGCAACTGACTGGATATTTATGATGCCCAAAATTCATTTAATGAAATCAAACCTCCAAAGTGAGATGGAATTTGAAGGTAAAGCCTTTGGAAGGTGATAAGATCATGAGAACGGAATCATCATGAATGAATTAGCACTCCTCTAAAAAAGACTCAAGAGACAGAGAACCACCTATGAATCAGAAAGCAGCCCTCACCAGACTCCAAATCTTTTGGTGGTATTCTTTTTGATTCCTAAGCTCCAAAACTGTAAGAAATAAATTTTGTTGTTTATAAGCCACTTAATCTATGATGGTCTGTGATAGTCACCTGCACAGACTAAGAAACTTGGTACTTTCATCCAAAATGAAATAACAGTTCTCAGCTTGTGATATTTTTGTAAGGATTGAATTAGGTAAACCAGATGTCAATCCCTACATGTCACCTGGCACACTGTAGATGATGAATGAGTGTTTATTGACATGCCCCTTAGTATAGTTTTGATGGAAACAGATGGATGGAATTCCCAGATGAGATTGTCCATCAGTCCAATTAAGGCTGTTGGTTGTCAACATCAGAGATCTGTTCAAGCTAACTTGAGCAAAAAGAAATTTACTAGAAGGGTATGGGAGAATCTGCAGAATCAAAGAGAGTTGGATATTATGGCTTTGATCTAGAATGTCCCTCAAAAGTCTTACATGTTTGGAAAGTCATTGGATCATGAGAGTGCCACACTCATCAATAGAATCATCCATTGATGAATTCAGTTGCTCAGTTGCTAAATGTGCTGTAGGAGGTGGGGCCTAGGTAGAGAGTCAATGTGGGCATGATCTGGAAGGCAGGACTCTTTCCCTGCTCCTTTCTGCCCTCTCTGCTTCCTGGCTGGTATCTTCCACTAGGCCCTTGCACCATGCCATTTTGACCTTGGAACCAGCCAACCATAGACTAAATTTTCTAGCAACCATGAATTAAAATAAATCACTCCTTTAATTTTCATGTGTAGATATCCTGTTCCAATGACAGGAGAATGCTTAATACTCTGGAGAACCTAGCCCAGCCCAGGAAAAGGCCATGTCAGCTTCTACATAGAAGGAATGCTACATTAGTCTGCATAGACTGTTCACTACTGGGATAAGTTAGCTTTGGTTTTTGTCTGTCATACTGAATAAATCAGGTCCAGGGGAGCACACATTTTGATTAATGTGGGTTCTACAGCTTCCTCTTGGTTAGGAGTGGTCAAGCCATCTTGGTTAACAGTTCCTACCAGAATGTGTTCGGTGAGACAGAAGTGATTCTCCAAAAGGAAAACATTACTTTTGGTACCAAAAGATAGTGAATCAACACAAAGCGACCAAAACTGAAACATGAAAATTTCCACTAATCACCAATTCTTTTGTATTTTGGGAACCTAGCAAGTACTTGGGACAGGAAAGTAGTACATGGAAGAGCTTCTAGAACTCTACTACACCTAGTTTCTGTGGGTGCAGAACAGTTACCAGCAAAGGACTGAACTACGCCAGCCAGTAGTCTGGAAGATTTTGCTCAGCAGGGATAGTTTCACCCAATTGGGCTGATGTATATCCACTCTCTCCCCTTTATCAAATCCTATGACACCAGCTTCTGTCTCCTCTTGATTCTATTAATCATCAAAAATTGTGCCATATGGGAGCCTTAAAACCAAGACTTTACAGAGATGAAATTTCTGACTACTAACCTCAGTTAGCTTTTAGATTGTATATTGTTTCCTTTAGCTCTCTATGCCTTGGCTTCCATCTTCATAAAATGAAAACTGCAAGGAGGTCAGGGGAGCAAAAGATTGAGGAGCAAGGAAAATGACACTGGAAATTCTATTTGAGAAAAATAAAGCCCTTTTAATTGATTAAATAACTTTGTGCTTCCAGCAAGAAATCTATCAAAACACTCCCACACCACCATTTACTACTGAGTATAATCACAGTCTAATATAATACATCCTAGATCTTATTCTGAGGCAAGGTTACATCTAAGAAACTCATTGCTTCATGACACAGCATGGACTAGATGGTACCACAAACAAATGAGTAACTGATATGTATCCAGGAATTTGGTTTCTAGTTCAGATTTGTGATGAATGATGGGTCACTGTCTTAGTTAATTTTCTCATTGCTGAGACAAAATATCATACACCAAAAGTTAAAGGAGGAAACATTTATTGCAGCTCAGTTTGTAGAGGTTTCAGTTCATAGTTGGCTGGGTCCATGGCAGGGTGGCATGACATAAGGCACCACAGAAGATAAACAGTTTATGGCAGGCAAAGGCAGCAAAGCAGCAAAGTAATAAAGCAACAGCTCCCTTATATACAATTCATATCACCAGCCCTAGGGTAGATCACACTCACACCCAGTGTGGGCACCCTTAATCCCAGCATCCCACCATTAATCCCACCAGCACATCCTTAATCCTAGCATCACACACTCTAGATCCAGCTACTTCTGTGAAGCCCCACCTATGACAGCATGAGGCTTGGTGAGGGGACATCTACATACAAACCATAACACTCATCGTGGAAGACTGTGGCCTTGCATTTCCTCCCTATAAAATGAGACAGTTGAATCATATCTGACCTCTAAATCTCCCCCTGAGAACTCCAAACAAAGTATAGGCAGAGCTTTGATAAGAAATAAGAAGAAAATATATCACAGCAAGGAGACAGAGAACTGAGGTTGTATCTGAGTTGCCACAGTCAGGGATGGCACACTTTTCCCCTTCTGGGGAGGAGCAGTAGAGCTGGGAGAGGCAACTGGTCAACAAGTGGGCATGAGCTGAGGACATTCAAAGCAACATTATTCTCTTTAACGATGGTCCTTAGAGCTTATGCAGTGTGAAGACAACTTTTATACCCTGTCAAATTTCCTATCTCTGTTAAGTCAGAACCATGAAGTAATTGCACCAGCCCAGGACAGGCCTTCAGTGTTGGATGGGACACAAGAGAGACTTGATGCCGAAGACCGACAGTGCTATGTGGAAGCTCCACTGGTGTATCTAACTTGTGGCCACAGGTTGAACTTGCCTGGCTTGCCTGAACCATATTGAGTAAAGAGGAATTGCAAGAAAATATATGGTACACTTAATATATGTAAGGAACAAAACTTCCTTTTTATATATTTTTATTATAACACATGTATGTCCAACCTGTGTAGTGATGGTCAAATACCAGCAAGCAAATCCAAAACAGGGTATTTTTGGAGGGGGCTATTAAAGAATGAGATACTGGGGCATAAACAGGTGAAAACAGAGAAGCCAAACTGCTGAGAAGTCAAGTTGTAAAACAGAAACTATCTTAGAAAGATGTATTGGAAACCGAGAGTAACAATCCATGGGAAAGGTATTAACTTAATGAGTCATGGGAACTTTATTTTTAAAATTAAACTAGAAGAGAATAAATTTATTAGAAAACAGCACATGAAAGATGAGGGACTGTTTTTGTGAAATATGTGTTTCAGTTGTACACATACATATGTTGAGTCATTTTGTAAAGTTTATTTTTTATTGCGTGTTACAGTCAAGAAAATTTGAAAGCCAGTATAGGAAGTACAGATACAGGGGCAGCTTTGCAGCTAAAGATGAATATTGGTGAGCCAAGTTAACTCAGAGGGGCCAAACCAAGACATTTACACACTATTAATGAGACTGTGAATGACATTTATGGGAACATTTTACCAGTGTATTGCAATTCAATCTTAGAAGAAATAAGTACCGCAGTTTTTGCAAATCTTCAGCACTGAGGTTTTCAACCCAGCATTATTTATAAAAGTGGAAAACTTGAAATATCTAAATGTTCAACTACTTCAGGGGAATAGATAAATTATTATATATACTCAGCACTAGCTCTTTTATTTTTCAGTACTGGAGACTGATCTAGCTACATCCTTATTTAAAAAAAAATTTTTTTGAGACAAGCCCTCACTAAGTTGTCCAGGATGGCCCCAAACCTTTCATCCTCTTGCCTCAGATCCCTGAGTGGTGGGAATTACAGATGTATATCACCACACTCAGAAGTATCAGCTCTTTTAAATTTTCTTAGGAACAGAATCTCATTTTAAAAAAATATTGTACCCTTGCTCAGATGGGCCTCAAAGTTGTAGGTTAGTGGTAGAGACTTGAGTGGCATATGTAAGGCACTAGGTTCAATCTTTAGCACCTCAAAAAAAAGGACTTTGGGTTCACTTTCCCCATCCACCAGTTTTACTGGTTTGCTTTTTCTTTGATTATCATTTTCTGACCTTGTAACATACGTCTGACAGTATTCTACTTATCATCTGAACTATTATCCATGGAACTCTAGGTTTTACACAGTCATTTTAAACCTCTGCCTCTGAAAGCACCCATTTCTAGTATTTGTTGATAGCTTGACATGGTGTCACACAACTGTAATCCCAACACTCAGGAGGCTGAGACAGGAGGATTGCAATCACTTTGAGGCCAGCCTGGGCTACAAAGTGAGTTCAAGGCTTGGAAGCACTCTGTAGCAAGAACCACCTTAAAATAAAATTTAAAAAAATAAGTAGAGTCTGTTGATTAGTATTCCCTATACCACCAACTTCCTGTCTCACTTGCCTGTTCATATCTTCCCATTGGGCTCATCTCCAAATGAGCTTTACCATTAAAAAGAAGATCAGGAAAATGAGATATATCCACATAATGAACCATTGTGCAGTCATTTAAGTTTATCTGCATTAATCATTTAAATGGGCAAATGTTTATAATGGAATTGTGGTTGGATCAAATACAAAGATTCAGGCCTAAAGAGAAACCCAAAAAGTAAGAAGTGATCTGGACTCAGGATGGCTCCCTTCCCTGTTAAGCAATATATGAAATGAGAAGGAAGAAATACTTCCTTAATAAACCCAGTATTATTAGCCCATAAGAATACAGCCAAAGTCAAGTAGAAAAATATGCAAAATAGATCTGAGAAGTGTTTAAACAAATTAATCTTCTAGATTAATGATACAGGCCTTGCTGAAATTTCAGAAATGCTAGGAAAGGAAGAGCAAAAGGCAGAAATGAAAGTCATCTGCCTTCCGCTCCCTCCCATGCATTAAGGGGCCTGAGGGATCCGCATCCACTCAGCTCCCCTGCAGGCACCACCACAGTACCCTCCTGCTGAAAGGCTGCCTAAAGAATTGCATGTAGGACTGGGGATTTAGCTCAGTGCGCATAAGCCCCTGCCTTGCAAGCATGTGGCTGTGAGTTCAATCCCTGGTACCAATTTGAAAAAAAAAGAATTGCTTGCAAACTAGAAGAGAGAAACTCAGATGTCCACCAGGGCATGAGAAAAACATGAAAACGAAGGTGACCTAGTTAGGAAAACAAGAGTTTGGGGGTTCACACACCCAGCCCTGCCCAAGAGATTCAGCTGCCCCTCCACTCCCCACTGCTGTCTTCCTGCAGCAATGTGGCCCCACCACTGCCTGAGTCTGAACTGTGTATCTTTTCAAGAGATGACAGAAATTTATATTTAATATTGAAAGTATTTCAAAACACTGTCTAGGCTGAACAAAATCTGTCTGAATACACACTACACCAAAATGTGAATAAGTGCTGTTTTTGGTTGGTAGAGTTTGAGGTTATCTTAATTTTCATTTTAACATTGAACTGTACATTTTAGAATTTTAATAGTAAGCATGATAGTACATTTATAATTGGATAAAAATTAATGCTACTTGTTAAGTACTTAATACAAATACTAATATTTTAGTTACCAAAGACACCATTAAAATAAGGATCAAACAACAAATTCTACAGAAATTTTCTCTGGGTGGATGTTAACATGTGCCTAGATTTTTAAAATTGTTTTCCAACTAGAGTTTTCAATATATACTAACTGTAGTATATGCCAAGCCTCAGCTTTACTGGTTCTAGATTAGTGGTCAATATGTTTAGGTTTTATGTATTGGTTTCACATCAAGATTATGAAAACAAATTGTTCCATATTATTATTATTATCATTTTGTTTAAGTATGTATGCTAGATTCCAAGCAACACAGCTCTTACTCCTCAGAATCAGAGTGTTCCTTATTCTGGTTACATGATAAAGTGTAAGGCCACCCTTAACTACGTAGTGAGTTCAGCAAAGAGGCCAGAGGATCCATCACCTACTCTGAACTATATAGCCTGAACTATATAGCAAGACTTGTTGCAAAATGAAAGAAAAAGGAAAAGAAGAAGAAGAAGAAGAGGAGGAGGAGGAGGAGGAGGAGGAGGAGGAGGAGGAGGAGGAAATCCCTACCCAAGTAGAATGTCCTAGATCTGGAGATGATTATTCGATGGACAAACTTTTCAATACTAATAACACTTTGTATTTGTTGAGACCTTACTGAGTGCCAGGCACAGGCTCATTACTCCACGTTTCATCCTTCCAGCAGCTCTGTGAGGTGAAAATAAATGCCAATTCTATGAAGAAAGCCCT